>JAJOOR010028183.1:0-14978 GCA_036250505.1 Solanum acaule | reverse complement strand
CAGTCTATTAAATGCTAAAATATTGTTGTTTTGAAAATTTTCCCAAAATGTTATCTTTGATAGTAGTTGTTGTGTGTCTGGTACATTATGTCACGTATCATATACATGTTTTAATAGATGTATTATTGTGCTTCAGATAGTTATATAGTTGATACGTGATTTGTGTCCAGTTGTGTTTAATAAATGTTGTCTTTGATAATAGCACTGTTTGAATACAAAATGTTGTGTATCTAGTACATTCTGCAGTGTATCAAATTCATGATTTAATAGATATATTACTGTGTTCCAACTTTATTGTATCAGATACATAACTACAAGTTGTTCACATATACCACTAACTAAACAAACTCATGATAATAATGACATTTTATGTATCACCATTAATGAATTTGATACATACTTGTAGTTTGAGAGACTAACATAAGATATTCAAATTTAAAAATAAGATAGACATCCATACAAGTTTTAAGAGTAACACTCTAAAACTTACGCAAAAGTGTCTTAAAAAAAAACAAACATTAAAAGTGTCTAGTAGATACACAACTATCAATATATTAAATATAAACTTGATACATTGCATAAAATAAAGATCATTGTAATAGTGATGTAACGAAACATTGATACAACTAACAAAAGCAAATTTTAGAATCAAAATAAACGAGATACATTGAAAATTTTTATCTTTGATAGGTGGAACCAATTCCCTCCCCTCTCCCCCCTTCGCCGTTTTTTTCTGTAGTAGATTTAGAAGTCGAGATCCTTCTTCGACTTTGTCTTCTCCAACTCCAGATTTTTCATGAATAAGACTGAACAAACATTAATGTGTGCAGATACATAACAATCAACTGATTTTGTGGTACTGTCTATATAGCCTTTTAAATTTGAATATGATTGAAGATAGATTATAGAACTTGATACATATAAATGATACATTCGGTAGTGTTTATGTATCAAGTACATTTATATTGAACATGATAAACACTAATCGAAAATTCATCTACATTAGGGTTATGTATCAATACCGTAAATATGAACGTGATACATTGCATAACAATGAAAGCTACTGTAATAGTGATGTATCAGATTAGTGATAACACTAACAAAGACTAATTTAATGTACCATAAATTTGAAACGAAGGCATTATAAATGAGTTTATGAATCAAAATCAACTAGATACAATTAAAAATCTGAACCTTGGGTAGAGAAGTGTAACATCTCACAATTTGAAATAACTAGGAAGAAGCTTATAATTGGAAATAGTCATTTTTGGAAAGAAAGAAAAATCTGGAAATTTTGTTAAGTTAGGAAAAGTGAGTTTTGGCCAACTTCAAACGGCCATAACTTCTAGCTCGGGATGAGTAAGAGGTACTTCCAGATATGGTAGGAAAACTCTTGGAATGATCTTTCCAACGCTGCTGAGTTTGCATGATTCTGAGTTCGTATGAGTGAGTTAGGCCCTTTGGAAATTGGGCTATTGGAATAAGGAAAGTCCAATCCGTATTTTGGAAGGGTAATTTAGTCTTTTCCTTACCTAATTATTCTAATATGTTTTTAGGATTTAATTGGGGTAAATTCAGATTTTAGTCCATTTAGAAAAGTGAATTTTACGCAAGGGCTTGGAGAAGAGGAGAAAAGAGGAGAAAGGAGAAGAACGTTCAAGATTCGTCGATTTCGTCGAGGTTAGTTTGTGGATTTCATCGGGGGTGATCCCTACAAGGTTTGTGAGATCACATAGCATTGGGTTAGTTCACCCACGTGCCAACCATGATTCAATTCAGTGAATTTAAGTCTTTGAAAGTTTAGAAATTGAGTTCTTGATGAACATTGTTGAAGTTTCGTTTGAATTTCTTGTGGGTTGTATTGTTGATGGTTCTTGCGATTTGATTCATGTTTCCGAGTGTAATTTTGGTTTGAATCTATCATATATTGAGGGTATAAATGATTCTAAGTGTTTGGGGAAAGAACCATTGAAGTTTAGAGGGTTTAGAGGTGAAAAACGAGCAAGAAAAGTCGTCAAACACATGGGGAAGGGGGTGGGGCATCGTGCCAGCCAGCGCGCCCCAAAAGGGTCTCTGAAGTTTACCGCTTGGGGAGACGCTCCATCCAGAGCACCCCAACATGTTCTCTGAAGTTTTAGGGCTGGCGCCCCGCGGCTCTCAGAGCGCCAGGGACGTCAGTTCCCCCCATTCGTTCCCCACCTTTTAGTACTTGTTCCTTCGCAATGTACCTATGTTTTCTAGTTGATTCCAACACTCTAAGTTACATCTAAACATCATGAAATTATCCATAAACATGAGATCATGAACCTTGAATCCATAATCCAATTCAAGGAAAGTTAAGATCAAAGTCAAGTGAAGTAAGAGTCAAGTCAAGAGAAGTTCTTAGAGTTTGCCAAAAGTCTTTTCCAAATGTTTTAACTTTGTTTTAAGACTTAAAGTTCAAGTTGAGTAGAGATTAAAGAGTAAAGTTTGAAGTTCATTTCTTCAAAAGTATATGGGGGTTATGTATTCCAAAAGGGTTTAAAATATTTTTATATTTAAACAAGAAAAGAAACCTCGATTTCCAAAGAGCCTTCGGTCTAGTTTTCAGAAAAGAGTAATCACTTTCTAAATGAAGCAAGAGAGGAAACTTTAATTTCCAAGATAGCCTTTGAGCTAAATTTTTGAGCACTAATCTCAAATCACAGAAAGAAGTATGTTTTTAAACATAAGAGCTAATATTATATAATATTTTTGGGAGTAGTATTGAGCATCGATATGGGGGAGAGTTCAGACAACTCACAACCCCCATAAACCATGTAGCCATCATGGGTAGAAAAGGGTCATACTTTTTAGATGATTCCTTTAGTGCTTTTTAGTATAGACTAGTGGATCCACTTAGTAGTTCAGGTTCTATACCCCCGGCAAGGTATAAGATGGCCCTGGTCGCGTGAGGCAAAACGTTGTATCATCACAATAACTCTTACGTGATGGTTGTCGGTTAGAGAAACTCCCACAAAAGTAATTGTATTCTTATATACACAGTTTATTGTATTTTTACATACATTTCAGAGTTATATGTATCTTTGCATACACACAGAGTTGACATCATGTTTTAAACAACTTTTCTTTATATTGCACTTGTTTTAAACTGCTTTATATTGAAATGAGTTCAGTTATGTTGAGTTGAGTTGAGCCAGGTAAGTTCTTCAGATTCTTTTCAAGGCTATGTTGTGTTTAACATTCCAACTCGCATACTCGTACATTCAATGTACTAATGCCAGTTGGTCTGCATCTTATTATGATGCAGACACAGGTAACTAGGATCAACATCCAGCGCATCATTGATCCAGTGAGCACTCTAGAGTCAGTTGGTGAGCCTCCTTGCATTTCGGAGGACTCCTTTTATTGCTTTCAGTTACTTTGTTAGTTCATTAGGATGTCATGGGTTTGTCCCGACATCTATCTCAGTTGTTTTAGAGGCTTCATAGACATTCAAATGCTAGTTCTTTTAGTCTTTTCATTGTCATTATCTTATGTTGAGACTTAAGTTTGCCTTAATGGCCAGTTGAATGTTTCCTTTATAACATTCCAATTTATTTCATAGATGTATCTGTGTTGAGTTAAGTCTTCCATTGAGTAAGTAAGCCAGACCAAGGGTTCACTTGGGGCCAACAATAGTTCTCGAGTGTCAGCCACGTCCAGGGTATAGGCTCGGGGCGTGACAAAAAGCGTGTTTAGCAACATGTTCTACTCCCCCTACCCCACCTTTTTGTGTCAAAAAGAGGTTGAACAACAAAATATTGAGAAACACAACCAATCTGTGTGTTGAAATCATAAAAAAATTGTGAAAAAATTCTTCTACAGTTTCTCCTTTGTTCTATATCAACTTCCATAACATTTTTTCACTTTTAACAATGGCTTCATCTATGGATCTCGACCTAAGTCCTTATCGGAGCTGTTGACACCCAATTTTGACCGACCTTTAGCAATTTCAGGAATGTTATTCGATTAAATACGTATTTTTGAAAATATTTTGAGTTTAAAATTTTAATCGATTTTGTCTAAAAATTATATATTTAGTATGCATGCTTTATAAAAATTATTGTAAATACTATTAAAATATTTCTAAAATTATTGGTAAAACTCGAAATAATTCAAATGTTTTGAAAAATTTAAGTTAATTTAATTATAATATTGTGTAGTATTTAGTTGGCTAGCATTTCCTTAGTTTTCCTCAAAATCTTTTAAAATTTAGCCTATTCCATTCTAATTCCTTTCAATTCTAGCCTATCCAATTCAAATTCTCATTTTTTCAATTATAGCCCTTCTTGATTTCAATTTTAACCCTTTCTTATTACAAGAGTCCAATTCAAATAAATCTCAAACTTTCATTCATTCAATTCAACTCTAAGATCCTATCCTAGCCACTCATCTGATGTGATCCAACGGATGAGATTAAACCTCCTTTCTTTCCTATTTTAAATAAAATATCTCAAACCCTAAAAATCTAATTCATTTTTCCTGTCCTCTCTTCTCCAAGCCGCAACCCCAACTTCTCTTTCCCTTTCGTTCTCTCCATTTGTTTCGGCGAGACAACCACCGGCGAGGCCGGCTGCCGCTAGCCTCCATCGCTTCTCCCTCCGCCTCCTCCATTCTCCGTTCTTCTTCTTCTTCTTCTTCTTTTCATCCCCAGGCGAAGGCGAAACAGCGAGCAGCAGCACCAGTCGGCGAGGGAAGCAACAAGCTCTGGCCAGCAGCTGCGAGTGAGAGCAGCAAGCTACCGGCGAGAAACAGCTCCACAGCAGCAGCTCCGGCGAGAGATCCGACAGTAGCCGCCGGTGAAAACAACAACAACGGCAAACTCCGGCCAGCAACTGGTTCCTCCGCTCTCCTCTTCTCTTTTCCCGATGGAGACAACACCTTGGACAGCGTTTACTCGGACCAAAACTTTATGATTTTGGCTTGTTAAAGACGGGTCTTTAACAGATCCGTCCGAGTTAGTTCTCTTGTTTGATTCGATTTATAATTTCTTAGTATTATTATGAAATATATGACTATTTTATGTGTGTGCTATTATAAAAATCATTATTTATTATAAAACTTTGTCTAAAGCTTGAAATATTGTTGATGATTCTTTGGAATTGTGCTAATAATCGCCATTGGCTTTAACTTGTTTCTTTTAAATTTTACATTGATGAAATGGATAATCTTCACTTTAGTTGATATCTTAATACTTGCTGGTATATTGATGATATGGTCTAATTTTATGCTTATTCAATTTTCCTCTATAATTGATCTACTTATCGTCTTGCCAACTTGTTCAATCGCCTAATTACGGTAAGTTATTTATGAATATTGATACTGGAATGGGGGCTGTAATTTTTATTCCCTCCCTTAAATATAATCAACAGCATTGTAATAAGTGACCTCTTAATTAATATTTCTTACCTTATTTATTTGTAGACAGATTCTGATATGTTAAATTTGGTAAAAGCATGCTTATATATGGTAAAATGTGGTGTCATATTATAGATTCAATACGTGTCTCGCTAATTGACTGAATCCATGTGTATAAATTTTGCACTTTGCCTTAATTGAATAGTATATATTCATACTGATTTCTTATATTTGGTAAATATTTTTGACTGATTTGACTCCTTTTTAATAAGGAAACAAATTTCCCTTATTTGCTCCCATTAATAATTATTCTCTTCCTTTCGTGCGCCCCTTCCCACTATATAAAGAGAGCATTTGCCCCTTATTTGAAAAAACGAACACACCTTACTCTTGAATACTTTAAAAAATATTGCTCTCTACTCTTAAAAGAATTAAGATTCCAGTGAACATTCTAAGTGCTTCCTTACTCGGTTTTGCTGTGTTCGGGTCTAGTATCGAATCAATTGGGGTCGTCATTGCTGATAAATAATTATGCATAACTGGTTAGTTCCGTTCACTAGTTTAACTTTGCATTGTTCGTATTATGTGTTGTTTGAAATAATAAAGAAAGCACCCGGGTCAGTTCCCTTTTCCCTCTTTTGTGATGATTATTTTGGTAATTAGTTTATCATTTGTTTGAGCGTGAATGTTTGCTTTGTGAATAATCTGTATTCGTAGCTTCTGTCCGTTAAATAAATTTTGTTGTATTGTATGTTGGTGCTGCTTTATCTCCTTTATTAGCAGGTTATATAAGTTTGAGAGTCGAAGAGTCGCCATGGGAAGGGATGTTGATTTGAAGCTATACCTTATTTCTTTTTTTTATATTCGTATTTGGATCATTGATTCGAAATTATAATAATTTTGTATATACTCTTAACTCTCCCGATATATGAAATAACTTGGGGATCGTCTAGGAGGGGGAGGGGTTTACGTGCTATTTGCTTATTTATTTTGTCATAACCTACCTGTCTTAGGAAGCATGCCAATAGGACCGTGATCTAATGGCTTGTTCACTCTAAATCTAACTAAAAAAAAGTGATTTTATTACTTTTAAATGTTAACTAAATTGTAAGTATGTTCTATATTGGTCATCTACTCTAATTGTTAATTAATTAGGTATTAAAATAAATTAATAATTCTCTGTATTACAATTTTTAGCATAACGTGAATGATTTTAAAGTGTTTGTCTTTTATGTGCTTATCTAGTTGCCTTGTTTAGTAAATTATAACTCTCATATGAAATATATAAAAGGTGGTAAAAAATAAATAAATATTTTGCTCAATAACCTGTCTTATACTAGAAATAGCTTAGAAATCATGCATATAGGTTGTAGATTTGATTTTATTTATTTAGTGTATCATGCCTATAGGTGCTATGCAATATTTGGCCTTTTCAACCACCTAGAAATCAGGTTCATAGGTATTATTAATTAATTTCCAGCATGCTAATGATTGAAATAATGTAACGTATTTTTTTGCCACTGGTTACAGCATGTTAAACAATTTTCTACTACTTAAAATAAGATTAATAAATCAATTCCTGCATTATTTTAATCTTAAAATCGGCTACGGATTAATTTGTGCATTTAATAATTTGATTACCACTTAAAATAAATTTCTGATAGGATCTGCTACTGTTCTGCCATATTTTCTGCACTTAGATAATTTTTCTGCAACCTTTTAGACTATCAGTTAATAACTATGTCACCTTTTAAAAATCAGTTAATAATCATGATCTTAATTTTAGATGTTTAATAACCATTTCAGCATGTTAATCTACTAAAATGTTGTTGCAGGCCCTTATTTAAACCTCAGATTGAATAAGAAATAATTATGCATGTAATTGTTATATCTTTATTTCATCACTTAGATATCATGTTTATAGGCTTAATACTTTCAGCATGTTAATTGATTAGAAATTATGTCTGTAGGACTTAACTAATAAAATCAATGCCGATTAATAAGTTTAAATAATTTCCAGCATGTTTAAAATGAAATTTGCGTGAAGTATTATTTTTCTGCACTGTAACTAATTGTTTTGCCACCTATTTTAAAAAATGTAATAACTAATTCCCTGCATGTTTTAAATCTGCCCTGTTGAGATAATTTAGAAAATAATCTGCCACTGGTTTAATTGTTTCTGCCCATATGTTTCCTATTTAAACTAACCTGTCCTAATTAACCTGATCAATATATAGTTAAAATCTACACTGTAATAACTTCCTGCTACTCCTAATTAAATAACCATGCTGCTATAATAGCTGTTTGTATGACACACTTTGCATGTGACCTTATCACTTTACTTGTGTTTGCTAGCATGTTTAATTAAAACTTAAGAGGTCAACATGAGACTTTACGTGATAAATGTCGTCCTATTTGTTTGACTTGGTGTCTAGGTGGGCCTATTAGGAACCCTTATTTTATTTTTAGTCTAAAACCTCCTAATAGTAGTCCAATGCCTCTTGGATCTTAAGCGGGAACACTAAGCACCTTTTAGAGACGAAAAGCATGTGGTGGTGGGGTAGTGGTAGTTTAGGCCCTACGGAGATGATGACATCGACTCAGGCTCAAAGCGATAAACCTTGGTTTTGTCTGTCCCTACGCGGAAGCCTATCAAAAAATAAAGAAAAGTCAAGTGTTGATTCGTAAAGTCTTTCAGAGTCTCCCTTTCCTTTTATTTGTTTATAATTACAATTGTTTGGGGTAGTTTAAATAAAATATAAAAAATTGTCTGTTTATCTACATGTGCAATTTCTGTCTCCTCGCTTATCTCTTTATTAATTGTTTAATATTTATTTGTTATTATGTTATCACTTAGTCTTGCATGCTTAATTAATTAATTAAAATAATTAAAGTACCCATGATTGTTTTGTTATTATGTTTTCACTTAGTATTGCATGCTTAACTAATTAATTAAAATAATTAAAGTACCCTTAATTGTTTAGTATTATGTTATCACTTAGTGTTGCATGCTTAATTGATTAAATAAATAAATGAAGTGATCTTAATTGTTTAAATGTTAGTTATCACCTAGCAAACATGTTTAATAAATAACCAATAATGAAGTGACCTTAATTTCTACTTGTAACTCCCACATAAATTGCATGAGATACGGTCGGAACTCACATTTGTGGACCTCGAGGGATGCCTAACACCTTTCCCTCGAGGTAATTTGAACCCTTACCCTGATTTCTGGTTCGTTGAGCTTGGTTAGATTTAATTAGGTTAGATAGGTGCCCTAACACGCCTTAATTCGTTAGGTGGCGACTCTTCAATCGTTCCCAAAATCCCAAAAGAGTTGTTAGGTCGAAAACCCGTTTTGAGAAAAACGTGACGCGATAGAATGACGACTTTGCTGGGGATATTAGGTTCTTACCACTACGTGTTTCTTGCTTATATGGGGTTTACTTGGTTATATCATTGTTTGGTTATTAGCATGTTAAGTTGCTATTAATTTTTCTTATTTATTGTATGTTTTCCATGTTTCACCCCTTTCTCTATTCCTTATTTGTTTATTTTCATGTTTCACCCTTTTCCTTTTCCCTTATTCAAGTATTTCCATGTTTAATTTCATGCCCTCTTTCCTTATTTGCTTGATTCTCCTATATGTTTGTATATTTATTTATGCATGTATTTATTTACTTGTTTATTTATTTACCGCTTTTTATAAACTGTTTATATGTTACTGTTTTCCACTTAAGTGCTAAATGTTACTGTTTTGATAACTGACATTCCGCTCATACTTCCCCCAATTGGGACCCTCTTCCTTTTTTTTATTTTGTTACCGTAATGTTGTGCCTTTGCACTTCTCACAACTACTCAAATTCTCTTCAAACACGCAATTATAGAGAGTCGGCATGGGCGTGGACGAAACAGATAATTTTACTATCGGGAAACCACGAGCCTTCTCACATAGAATCCCTTTCAAGTCTGTGTCAAGCCAACTCTTAGAAATCTTACTTAGGTCATACATGATACATAAACCCTAGGTGGCTTGACCCTTGGCGTCAATCCACATAATTAGTAGCCACCTTATCGTCTAAAGGGCTCCAACACCCTTTAGACAAATTGCATATTTATGTGTCAATGTGGTCATAATAATTAAATTAAGTCAAATTTGTCAACATGGAGTTTAGATTTTGTTTGTTGTTTGTTTGCAGAGTCATGGCATATCCTCATTTTCCCAACACGCAAATGATGGTCAAAGTGAATCGTACCATGAAGATTTGGTGGAAGGATATTGAGAGAAATTGCGGACTAGAGGCAAAAGAACTGCTAGGTGGCCTTACTGCCTTAATCTTCGCCGCGTCTGACCGTCACTTGATCAAGGCATTGTTGAAATTTTTAGATTTCGAGAGGTTAGTGTTCAAATTTAGGGATTTTGAACTAACTCCGACAATTGAAGAGATTGGTGGGTTTCTAGATCTTCCTTACAAAGAACGTGAAATGATTGTGCCACAAAAGCCAACACCAAGGTCCTTTTTGAAGCAAATGGGCATGCATAATAATCCGAGTCTACTTTGTTTGAAAGAATGATGGATTTCTTTGGAATTTCTATACTCACGTTTCGGAGACGAAGAAGGTTGTGAAAACTTTCACAGAGAATTTGCTTGCTCTCCTGCGAAATGGGAAAGATACCGCCTTAATGCTTTCGTTGTCGCACTATTAGGCTCATTAGTTTTCCCTAGGGAAGGAGGGAAAATAAACACTAGCCTAAGTTATGTGGTCCGTATGATGGCTCGAGGTGGAAAAACCATAGTTTCCATGATATTGGCAGAAATTCTAAGAGTATTGACTAAGTGCACCAAAGGCAAAAGATACTTCGAGGGGTGTAATTTCCTATTGCAATTATGGGCCGTTGAGCACTTCTATGTGAGAGATAATTTGGTAGACATTTTGAGAGGGGTGTAGGGAATAACATTACTAATCATCCCACAAGGATGACGTATTTTTCTTCCCCTGTAGGGACAGAGGACTGGTTTGTGTACTTAAGGGAGCGTTCTGCCATTAAAATTCAATGGAAATACTATTGGTTGAAGCCTCGCCGTGTCATTATAAGGGGTAATGAGCTCTACTTTATTGAGCTTATTGGCTTAAATGGCGTGCAGCCATACGCACCACTCCTAGTCCTACGACAGTTTGGACAGATTCAAATGATACCTCTGCGATCCCATATGGGCCACTATGGATATGACTTTGGGCCAGAAATACCACGAGTGGACACTATTCTGCAAAGATGGGAAAGAGTGGTGACTATTGATGTTCGAGAGCATAGACCCTTCTGCACATTGAAGTATTATGTATGGCTTTTGGAAGACGCAGAGCATGCAAATTTGAGCGAAGAAGGCCTCCCAAGTTTTGGTGATGAAAGGGAAAGAAGATGGGCTCGCAACCTCCTCAACAATAATTATGATATCACTCCAGAAATGAGGCAACAGATTGTGCCTAACATTGGAGACCAGCATTGACCCTTTTTCTTTTTAGGTTTTCTATTTCCCCATGTTATCCCTAGCCCTTTAGTTTATTTTTAGTTTTGCTTTAGTCTGATGTAATAAATTGAAATTATTCAATATATGAAGATCGTTTTATTTCTCTAACTTTAAGCTCCAATTGGCAAATAAGGCTTGAATTAATCATTGTGCATCACTTATATGTCGTATTAGGCCTGCCTCTGGCTCAACGAGGTCCCTTGCATATAGGGCGCTTATTTCAAACAATGTGCTATTATTATTATTATTATTTGCTCTAATCCTCTAACACTGTTTTTTTTGTTGATAACTGTGTTTTCCCATTCCTAAGGTTGATATGTCCTTCATTCTGGCACATACACAATCGAAAGGACCCCCTCTTCTTCTCCTCTTCAAAGAACAGAATACAAAGACAAGGGTAAAATGGTTGACAACAACAACAGCAACGAAAGAGTAGAAACTTCTGAGGGAGGGCAACTTCCAAGTGACCTCGTCCTTAGACTTGAGCACAAGATTTTAGATTTGGAAGAAGAAGTAGCGCATATGCGTGATTTGGCCAAGTTGTATATTTCTCTCGGAACCCAGTTTGGCGAAAATATAGACAATCCTCCTCACTCTAACCAAACAACCATGCCAAACAATCCTCCAACCAATGTACCCCGACCTGAACCCACTCATCCAAATATCTTCCCACCACTTCATGCCCAAATACTCAAATCCCATTTTTCCACTACCACCAACAAACTAAACCAACCATTCCAGAACCAATTCCAAATGCAAACCCTTCATATACTCCCGAAAATAACAACCTCAACCCTATATATGTGGAAACCACTCCCGTGACCCATAACTACCATGAATCAGAGTCCTCCCAAAAGGACATTCTGATAAAAAACATGACCGAGAGATTAGATAGCTTGGCCAACAGGGTGCAGCATGTGGAGGGAAGCAAGAGGTTGGGAGGACTGAGCTATGAGGATTTGTGTATGCACCCCGACATAGAACTGCTTGAAGGGTACAAGCTTCCAAAGTTTGAAATGTTTAATGGCATTGGAGATCCCAAAGCCCACATGCGAATGTACTGTGACAAGCTTGTAGGGGGTGGGAGAAATGAGAGGATACTCATGAAGTTATTTATGAGGAGTCTCACCGGGGAGGCTTTACATGGTATATTGAACAAGACCCTCAGAAGTGGGTTGAGTGGGTGGACATGGCAACAGACTTCGTGAACAGATTTGGATTTAATGTAGAAAATACACCTGATTGGTTCTACATCCAAAACCTGAAGAAAAAGTTCAGTGAATCCTTCAGGGATTACGCCATAAGATGGAGGTCTGAGGTGGCCAGGGCCAGACCTCCCATGGAAGAATCTCATATGAAAGATTACTTCATCCGTGCCTAAGAGCCACAATATTATGACAGGATGATGCTTGTAGCTGAGAAAAGCTTCGCTGAAATTATTAAATTAGGCGAAAAAATTGAAGAAGGCATAAAAAATGGGACCATCACCAACCTAGAGGCCTTACAAGCCACCAACAAAGCTCTGCAATCTGGGGGAATGGCTGAAAATCGGAAGAAAACAATCTCAGTCATGATGGCTCAGGGAACCAGAATCCCTTATAAGTATCAATCAACAACCTCACCTCCATCTCCATGTCCCCAAACTCCATATCATTCGGCTCCACCATCTATATCTCTCAACCCCATGCCAATATATTACCAAAATGCTTCTCCTCAATATCAACAAACTTCATATCCTGTTTATAATGCCCAGCCAACAAACTTCCAAACAACCCCACCCACTCAAACACCGAACTATCGAAACAAACCTTCATATGAAAGAAGACCTGCAAAAAACTATACCCCCCTGGCTGAGCCCATAGCCTAGCTTTATGAGAGACTGAAAGAGGCCGGCTATGTCACCCCAGTTCCTGCATTGCCTGTGGATGTCGCGCAAAATGGTATGACCCTAACAAGGCTTGCGCCTACCATTCTGGGATGAAAGGCCACACTACCGAAGTTTGCAGAGCCCTGAAAGATAAGGTTCAAATGCTGATTGATACTAAGGCCATCCATCTCAAGGATCCAACACCAAATGTTGCAAACAACCTTCTGCCTAACCATCGGGTCAACATGGTAGAAGTTGATGATACCTCGGATTGGGAGAAATCCATCTGGGTCCTTGAGCCAGAAGAATCAATGACTGTTACCGCCCAGACTCCAATGGTAGTGCAAAGGCGTGCTCCGTTTGAGGTTGAGGTTGCCATGCCCAAGCCCCCATTCAGCGTCTTCAGAGCTCCTCCTCCTCCCCAATTTGATACCCATGCTGTCCCATGGGATTATGGAAAGGGAAAGGCGAAAGTGGAAAAAGAAGACACTGCAGCAAGAGTGATTAGATCTGGAAGAGTTTACACTTCCAAAAATTTAGTTCAAGGTAGCTCCAGCAAGTCCAAGGCACCAATTGTAGAATTTGAAGATCATGGTATCTGGAAGAAGGCACAAGCTAAAGAGTACTCTATTGTTGATCAATTAAGTAAAACCCTGTCCCAAATATCAATCTTATCATTGCGTCAATCTTCCGAAACTCATCGGAACGGTCTATTGAAGGTCCTTGGTAAAGCCTATGTCGCATCTAGCATCACTCATGGAGAGGTAGCCCAAGTGGTTGGGCAGGTTTTTGAGGCATACCGAATATCTTTTCACGAAGATGAGTTGCCACTTGAAGGAATAGCCCACAATAAGGCTTTGTACATTTCAGCTCTATATCAGGACAAGATAATCACCAAAGCCTTGGTTGATTCAGGCTCCGGTTTGAATATCTGCCCTCTGAGCACGTTGACAAGGCTAGGCGTGGATAGTGTAGAGATCTAAACCTGGAAGATGAATGTGAGAGCTTTTGATGGCTCTCAGAGGGGTACTATTGGGGAAATAATATTGGACATGCTCATTGGTCCTGCTACTTTTCCAATAGCTTTCCTGGTTTTAGACAGTCCATCCTCATATAACTTATTGCTAGGTCGTCCTTGGATTCATATGGCTGGAGCAGTTCCCTCTATTCTTCATCAATGCTTGAAGTTTGAATGGGATCATGAAGAGGTTGTAGTCTATGGGGAAAAATGGCATCCTGTATATGCGATAGAAGGAATGGATCATCTAGACGGTGAGATGTACCATACAGTGGAGCTTGTCAATAACATTGAAGTGCAACCTTGGTTTAGCCAGAAGATCATAAATATGATGGCTTGGTTTGGTTTCGAGCTCGGGAAAGGTTTGGGAGCCAATTTACAAGGAATAGTCGAACCCATACAACCCGTTTGTCATTCAACCACTTTTGGCATGGGATACAAATATACTACTGAGGAGTGGCTCGATTGGCAATCACATAGAGATGGGTACTACTATCCATTGAAGAAACCCATACCACCGTTACACCAATCATTTCGGTCAGCAGGTTTCATGGGTGGCATCACTGACGAGTTTCTAAAAGACATGAAAGGTTTGTCTCTGACCAAGGAGGAAGGGAAAGTTTGCAATGGCTTGATCAACGAGGAGGAGAAAGGGGGCCCTCAAGAAGGCAATGAAGCAGAAATCAACATCAGCATTTGGACCTCAACTCCATCCAGACCTCGTCGGGCATCTAGGTAGCTTTGGAAGAAGTTTTTCTATCAAATT
The DNA here is from genome assembly GCA_036250505.1 of Solanum acaule. NCBI lineage: Eukaryota > Viridiplantae > Streptophyta > Magnoliopsida > Solanales > Solanaceae > Solanum > Solanum acaule. Next base: position 420 of record JAJOOR010028183.1, on the reverse strand, counting down.
CTAATAAGTTTTCAATAAACAGTTTTAAATTCCAGTTCTCTGTTATCGTTTTCAAATGCTAGTATTATGAAACTATGGAGTTTTAATAAATAAAGTTATTTTTCCATCTATTTAATATCCTATATTTATTTGTGTGTTATTCTTTCTTCCAGCAAAATCTGTTATAAAAATGTTGAATCTGAGACTATGGCATATAATGAGACTGCACAGCTTTACATTAATGATTTAGAAGAGGTTGAGGAAAGTGAAGTCCCTGAAGAGTTAATCAGAAAGGTTGAGGAATTCGAGGAAAAGCCCAATCCAAACTTAGTGGAAACAGAGATGGTAAATCTGGGAAATTCAGAGGTGACACAAGAGACCCGAGTAAGCATCCATATGACGGAAGATGACAAGAAAGAGTATACCGAGTGTCTCATGGAG
>JAJOOR010028182.1:0-15297 GCA_036250505.1 Solanum acaule | reverse complement strand
CTGAAGAAAACTTGTTGCGTTCTTGAACTAGGGTTCTTGACCTTTTTCTCCTCTCTTGCTTCTAATTTTCTAAGTTTTGATTAATGATTTTGACTAAGGTAAGTTCTAGTTATGTTTCTAGGCTTAAACTGACTAAAACCTCATGATTTAGGGTCTAAACGACGTACCTTAGGGGTTAAACAAAATAGGAAAAGACCAAAAGACCCCTGACTTAACTGCTGTCAGAGTGACCGACGGATTGGACTGACGGGCCGTAGGTCAATCGACGGTCCGTCGATTAGAGTCGTCGATCGAGTCTGCCCGACAGGACTTTACTAAAACGAGCATAACGTTTTACTCGGATGTCGGATTTTAGCAAACTCGGTGGCGTTAGAAAGAGGATTCAATTATCTATCATATCATAGGTCATGGGACACATAATTATTTTTGTGCTAATAGTTATGACCGTTGATCCATCAACAATTTTCAGCTAACTGGCTGCTGACCCTCATCTACAGTCAGACCTACGGACCGTGGATCGAATGACGGTCCGTGTTAGTCGACCATAGTTTGTGTCAGATGCTGGATAAAGGAGGTCTCGATCTACGGACACAGACCACGGATCGTGGTCTGATCTACGGACCATGGGTCTGTCCGTGAGTCGGGACTTAGCCGACTTTTCTGAGCTGGTTTGGGGAGGGGTTGCAGTGGTGAACCACGGACCACCAGCACAGGCCGTGGTCTAACCTACGGTCCGTGGATGGTGACCATAAGTTGCACCTGCAACTTCTAAAAATCTGCATTTTTGGTCTGTTTCGGATATGGGGTGTTACAATGTCCTCTTCAAGTAGCTAGCATTGATCCCCCTATCGGCATGACCAATGTCTTCTTCAAATAGCTAACATCATTGATCTCATACCTAAACAATTTCCCCCCTTTTGACATCATAAAAAAGGGTTAAAGCAGTAAACCAAGTTGACAAAAATGCAGTTCAAGAAAATTCATGGCCACTTGGGCAACATTGAGCATCAGTAAAAAATGCATAAAGTAATGAGACAAGCCAATAGAAACAAGACATTTTTCATTCATAAATAAAAGATCAGTCATCAAAGCATTGCAAATATGATTACGAATGAAAACCAGAACAATACCCACTTAGGTTAGATAGAAAAAGAGGAATGAGGACTGACTTAGAAAGTTAGGAAGAGAAGGAATCACTTAGAGGCAAGGGATTGAAAGAATAGAATTAGTAGAGCATATCTCTTAGCATGGTATCATCAAAAGCCTCTTTTAAAGCTCACATTTTTTGCTGCCCAGCCTTAATATTGAACCTTCAGGGCTGCTAATTTTTTTTTAAAATTTTTTTAACCTGGTCCCTCTAATTGAGTTGTTTCAAAAGCTAAGCCTTAAGGCAAACCATTTCAGTATCCCTATTAGCAATAGCAACTATCATAACTTCCAACGCAAGCCTAAGTTTCTCATGACAGAAAGATTGATGAAATCAAACTTACTCAAGGCCTTCGAGATGAACAGATCAATAATTGAGGAACCAAATTTTTTTATTTTTTCTTCAGACATCCTACTATTCAGAATACTTTGAGTTCTTAGAACATCAATATTTTCCTTTTTGAACATCATCTTTCTCACCATCTCCTTTTTTTCTTGTAGGACCTGGTCCCTCTTCACACTTAAAAACATCTTCATCAGAAAATTCTCCAGTAAGAGCAGAGGGTTTACACATTTGAAGTATTTTTTGAGAAAGTAGAAAAGAAGGTTTTGAAAATTTATGCTTTTGGAAGGGGATTTGAAAAGAAATATGGAGTATAAAGGAAATGAAATGGTGTATTATTTGGAAGAAAGTGTCATTTTGGTATTCAAAAAATGGGACAACGATCAGATACCTGAATGACAGACATGTGGCAATTGCAACGGTTCACATGCATAATTCAAACTACAATGTTAAGAGTGCTAAGCTTCAAGAACGGATTGGGTCCCTTTCTTAGTTTGAATGTGATTGCCTAGATATGTCCTGACCTCCATTTTCCTTCAGCCCTTTTTCCATGTGTGTATACCTACAAAAGGTATGAGACTGAACTTGCTAAAACATACATAACATAAAAACAAGGATATCTGCTCTCTTTGCATAGTCATGAGAGAGTTGATTGCTTCAGGCATAATCCATTCAAAAATGTGTCAGTATTGCAAACTTCAGTTTGATTATCTTGGCCAGGTCTTCTAAAAGCTTCAAGCTGCTGCTTGATCCACAAGATTGAGCCCATCAAGCTGCACTTGCTACATTCTCTGCCTCAGTTGATGAAAGAGCAATTGAATCTTGCCTTTTAGTTCCCCATGAGTGAGAGATCAGCCTATTGCATAAGCCACTCCTGAGGTACTCTTTCCATCAACTTGATACCCAGCATAATCAGCATCACCATGTATTCCAAATCAAAAAGTCTCTTGATGGGCAGAATAGGACCGGGTCCCCTGTATTCTTCAAATGTCTCAAGATTTTCTCAACAGCCTTCAAATGTGATTCATTTGTACAAGAATGGAATCTCTGAACTAGGCTCATCAGCATCCAGCTTCAAGTTAGTGCCCATGAGAGTATGAATTGTCTAGGCATCCATAACATGAAATTTTTCAGTGGCTTTTCTGAACTGGTACCAGGTCCCTGTCTTTGATCAAACATCATTTGCCTTGAACGTTGTGCTATCTTCTTCTTTGTAGCTAAGTTCCTATGAGAGTATACAACTGGTCCTTGCTTAGGGCTTCAGTGAAGATGTCAGCCACTTGATCTTTCATTTTACAAAACTTCATGATGACATTACCCCTCTTTATCATTGTCTTGACTTCAAGTATGTTAAGCCATTTGAGCAGCTCATTGATGTACTTTTCTGGACAACTGAGGGTACCTTTAGAGGTTTGCTGAATCTGTAGCTCTAAGAAGAAATCTCCCATCGTGCTCATTTAGAACTCACTATCCATGAATGCCGCGAACTCTTCACACAACAACTCAAAAGGTTGCTCTAAAGATGACATCATCGATATACAGTTGAAGGAGCAGCAATTCATTTCCTTGTGATTTCAAAAAGAGGGTTTTGTCAATTTTACGTCTTTTGAAACCATTGTTGAGAGGAACTTGGACAACCTGTTAGCTTGTTGGGGAACCGAGTGTCATAATTTGCTTTTTTCAAACTGAGCTTGATCAACTTTTTCATTCTCACCTTCAGAATTCACATTATCAGTTTGAACTGCATCATCTGTTCAGCACTGTCTACAGGACCGGGTCCCTCATCAGGTTCATAATCTGCATTGGCTTACTTGAGATTGTTGCATTCATGAAAAGGATGTTCTTCAGCAAGCTCACTACTAAAACCGTCTCTCTGAATCTGAAGCAACCCTTCCATTTCAGAATCTTCTTTCTTTCTCAACTTCTCAACTCTTCCAGACTCATAAAAAAAATAACATGACCACATTTTTATACACCCGATAAGCCTTGCTAGAAGAGGAGTATACCGTAACTATTCTTCATCAATATTGAGATCAAACTTCTCAATATCATCCTTTTGGTCACAAAACATGTAGTGTTCACCACTTCAGCTCGAAAGTTCTTTGAAAAATTAAAAGCCTGCTTATTCCACCTGAAGGATGGTCTGATCTGCTTCTCTTCAACACCATTGTCACAACCTTTGTCATCTGTAAATTTCATTTTGAGCAGACCAAGGACCAGGTCCCTTGACACAAGTTTGTGCAGTAGAGAAAGATTCACAAGAGCACGTCTATCATGTCATACCTCAGAATTCTCACTTTGAGCACTAAGGCAAATGAGACTGTCACACCGAGCAGTAATCAGATCAGCAATATACATGTTCTTGCATCTCTTTTCTGTCAAGATCATCACCCGAGAGAGCAAGTTTGTGACCACACATTTATATAATAAGAACTTGACTCCATTTTTGTTCATCACAAATCTGTGAAACACTTGAAAGAATGTACTTCAACCATTGACATAGTACATATCCTCAATAGTGTGTTCCATAGATTTTCCAAACACGCCTTCACAAAAAAAACATACATTTTCTTGCCATCGCCAAATAAGACACCTCTACCTTGAAGTGTCTTGAGAGAGAAGAAACTTTCAGTTTCCCAGTCACGTGTTTTGAGCATCCGATATTCATGAACCAACACTGACTGCTGCTACTTCCTCTCACAAGAATACCATATCACTTGTTAGCCTTGGGAACCCACTTTAGTTAGAGTTCCAAGTAAGCAGATAAATGAGTGATAAGATAATTCTTTGTCTAGTGAGGCAGATTGATTTTTTTCAACTGAGGACCAGAAGCAAGACCAGGTCCCTTCTGTTGCCTGTTCCTCTGTTGATCAGATCCCTTCTTCTTTTTGTTCCTCTATTTGGAATAGTTTGAAAGGTTCTCTTGGATCCTTTTCCAAGCTGGACAGTTCTTCTTCAAATGGCCATCACGACCACAATGAAAACACAGCAAATTGTCAGGCACGGACACATATTTGCTATGGAGATTGTAAGAAGAAGTTCCTCTTGAATTTCCTAACCCCTTCCCATCAATTTGACCCTGACTGGTAAGATTGACAAGCAATTTTGAAGAGGTGGTCCATTTGAGAGATTTGTTCACTTCTTCTTTGACACGGACCAGGTCCCTCTCTAACTAATTATTTCTCTCCAAGGCCATAGCAAGATTTGATTCAGCAGTATTCAAACTAGTTTCTAGCTCGATTTACAAGTTGTTGGCCTCCCCCTTACCGCTGCCACATTTCTCACTCAACATCTTTAATTTTCCCTAAGTTCTAGATTTTCAGCTTCTAGAACCATCAATTGTTCTTCCACAACAAACATTTGGTCAACCAAGGCTACTTTTTCTTCCCAAAGGATATCTAGGTTGTTGTTCATCAGGTCCTTTTCAGTTGTTAACTCAATGAATGAGTCAATCAAAATAGCGGCTAGATTCCTCAACCTTTTAACAGAATAAACATGCAAATTTTGTTTAAGGTCAGAAAGGGTTACCTCTTCTTCAGCTTCTTTATCTAACTTTGCCATGAAAGCATCATCAGAGTGTTCAGAATCATCTGAATCACTTGAGGTATTTCCCAAGACTGCCAGAGCTTTCTTCACCGCATGGTCAACAGTTTCTCTTTTGCTTGACTTTTCACGGACCTGGTCCCCACTTTTGTTCTTGTCTCCTCCAGACTTGACACATTTCTTGTGTTCATTCTTGTGTATAGGGCAGTCTCTAATGAAGTGGTCTGGTTTACCGCATTTAAAACACAAGTCATTTGAGTTTGTAGCCTTGTCAAGATTTCCTTTCTTCATAAGAGCTCCATGTTTTCTCATGATTTTTTGAAATCTTTGAGTGAGATAGCCCATGTTCTCATTTATTTCAGGTACCTCACTTTGTGATACCTTGAGAGCAAGTGATTTGTCCTTTTTTGCATCTTTCTTCCGATCAGCCTCATTAATCGGATCCGACTTTTTGTCTTTGCCTTTGAGAATGAGACCATCATTTTTCTGTGCATCTCATCTTCAGAATTATTAGAGGCGTTTTCCCATAATGCAAAGGCTTTCTTCACCACCCGATCAACATTAGCCTTTCCCTTAGCACGGTGTGGGACCTGGTCCCTTCGCCTTTCTTTGAGGTCTTGACATTCATCCTTATAGCTCTTAGAGTCTCTCATAAAGTGCCCTGGATTTCCACACTTATGACAAAGGTTGTTTGCATTTGTTGTTCTGTTGGAGTTTCCCTTCTTTTGAAACCGTGCATGTTTTTTGACTATTTTTTGAAACCTTTCAGTCAAATAAGTCATCTCCTCTTCATCTTCGGAAGCATCATTTTGAGAAACCTTTAGCACTACTGACTTCTCCTTTTTTTCTGTATGTTTCATCGTACTATCTTCTAGACTTGGGAACCTCTTGAGTTAGATCTCCAACTTTCACGTCCTTGGTAGGAACGTAAGGACCATCAAGACTTAGTGGAGCTGTCATCCCTGCAGGATCTTTTCTCTTGGTGTTAGCCAACTAGAGATCCCCTGCTCTGATACTAATTATTGGAATGTATGCGTCCACTTAGCAATCAAGGACCAGGTCCTTTGACTCAGCAAGAACAATAACTAAAAATGTGCAAAAAATAAACATTTGGAAGTAAGATCTGCACAAGTGTTTTACGTGGAAACCTCCTTGCTCAAGGAAGTAAAACCACGACCTGTCTCACAGGACTTTTCAAAACTGCTTTTACTAATCTCCTCAAAGAAAAAGTAAAAACAAGTTTACAACCACACATAGAGATTAACCTCCTAATCTCTAAACTAAGTAATACAACCTATTACTTAATGAGCCTAAGTAGATGCAACACTGCCCACTATACTAACCCTCACTTATTAATATAGACTTTTCTAAGCGATTACCATACCGCCCACTAAACCACCTAACTCTAGATGAATTAGAATTTGACTAAGCAACACACAGGTTGCCCACTAAACCACCACCCTCTGGACGATTTAGACTTTTAGAAACCGAAACAAGATCTGAATCCTTTATAGATTAGGAATAGATTTACAATGTAAGCACGGAAGTATAACTCCTAAGAAACACTATGACGCTTGCAACTCGATCAGGTTCTTGTTGCGCTTGTCGGAGAATACTTCACCAAGATGGTCTTTGCTTGTATACTTGAGAATTTTCAAGATGCAAAGACTGACAAAACTCAAACTCAACAAAGACGCTTCAGCACTCTATCAGGTCCCTTTGTTGATCATGAGTATTGCTCTTCCTTAAAGATGGCCTTCTTTTCAAGATTCTGAATTTTCAAAGAAAATCCAAGTTTTGTTTGCCAAATCTTGAGTTTGTGTATTTTGGAAAGAGATAATATAATTCAACACAAACTCGTTGAAACAATCCTATTGGCTGAAGGCCTGCTGTTTAGAAAAGTTGTGCACCTACCACATCAGAGGTGACAGCTTTTCTGACAGTCGTCTTGTCACCTTTTCACGTAAGCAATCTTGCAGGGACCAGGTCCCTTGCAAACTTCTTTATGAGTTCTTGAAAGGCTTGCTGGCTCTGATTGATGTAGTACGGTGACGCTTCACCAACCTCTGACACGACAGCTTTACAGTTGTATCCCATTATAGATCTGGACGAGAGAACTCATCCAAGGACCAGGTCCCTGCATTTGTGAGGATCATCAAAACACCTAGAATATAACAATATAAGTTTCCAAGACCCTTTTGGGTTAAACTAATATTCCTCTATTGATTAATACGGTCAAAATTAATAATGTAGAATGTAGAAGAGAGCAATTGACCCGTATGATTCTCCGGTCACCGTCTTCTCAATGAAGATTGCCATAAAAAAGAGCAATTGACGTGTATGATTTTTCGCTCAATAATATTTTCTCAATCGAGGTCATCGTATTAAGTTTATAACCTAATGTCAGCTAGCTATTATACAAAAACAAAGTTTATTCAATGCACATCCAAAAAATATCAACCTCTATGGGTTCAATAAAAAAGAGAGATGGTAATTGAAAGAGTGAATTATCGAGTTTGTAAAGGGCTTCTCCCAAAGCCATGTGAAGAAAAACAGCTTTTGTTCATCTTCTTGGTATAAAGCGACCACGCCCCTTTGCTTTGCAATCATTTGGTCTACTTTCCTACAATTCCCATCTATATTCTCTCCTTTTTGTAGAAATAAAAATTATTCACTAAACATGAATTATAATAACCTTAAAAAAATGAGTTAAACATGCTAGATATATATATATATATATATATTAATTGCTAATAATCTCTCAAATATAGCATCATTACACATTATTACAACGGACAAAAATAAAATTAAGGACATCAAGTGATTATAGCAATGTGAACAAAAGAAAGTATGAGATATATTAGTTTAGTCGTCCAAATTATTGTTATACAGATTTATATCGTAGTACTGTAGGGGCAGAGCTAGAAGTTCAGATATAGATTTGATTAAACAGGTAGATTTTTGTTTAAATAATATATTTGTGTTGAATTTTTTAAAAAATATATATAAATATTACTAGTTTAAAACTCAAGCTATTTAAAAAATTCATAATTCATAAAATTAAAATTTTGATTCAACCGCTCACTAGATTTCTGATATGGGAGGAAGAGAAACCTGCTCGTGCAAAACCAACCATTATTCCTATTTGAAGCTATAAAACTTGTTTTTTTACACTTCCCATGCTTTGTGGTTTCGTTAATAACGGAAGGGTTTTATTTAATAATTATAATGATATCATGAACTAATTTAAACGACGTAGTTTTCCTAATTAGCATCTCTTTTTAGTGCGAAAGATATAAACGAAGGGGATGCTTCAAAAACAAAAGGTTGTCTATTATCTATATTTGGATTCGTAGATTTCCTTTTGTATATTGCTAGTAGGTCTCGGAATCAAAATCTAATCAAATGCAAAATGAAATATTTCTATTTTTTATTTACTTTTCATTACTACTTTCACCTGACCACTTTACTTGTCACACTTTTTCTTTCCACACCGAAACTATATATTTTGACTATTATATTTTTATTTATTATTTTAACCATTAAAATGTTAATCTCTCTTTAATGAATATTTTCTCTTTAATCTCTCTTTAATAAATAAAAAAAAGAGTTAATTTAAGCAATAATAGTATTGGAGTATGTGTATTTGTTCTTCATTTAGATTTTCTATGTTAAATTTGTCAATATTTATACTTTCAAGAATAATATATGTAATTATATTTTGATTTTTTGAAACTAATATAGACCATTGTAGGTACTTATACTTCAATTTATACATTTAAAATTGTAAATTAATAAAAGTAGAAAATTTTAATTTTTATAATACATTATATTTCACGTAGTTAGCCAAACATATTGAGGTCCATAAGAACGACCAAGTGAAACATATTAATTTAATTATATAATTCTTTTATAGGAGAAAATATAATTACAAAAGATCTCAATAAGATTATTTTTTTCTATTTAGTGGATATAAAAAATCAAAGAAAAAGAGATTGAATCTTCTTTTGGAGTAAAAAAGAAAATAAAAAATTAGCACCCTCCCTCCCCAAAAGAAAAATCCCAAAAGAAAAAAAAAATAAGAGACATTTGCTAATATATACATTCACTTGTCTGAATATAAATATAGCATGGATTTGTGAGACATAACCACACTAGGCTTCCTTTCAAGTTCATATTTAAAAGGGGCCTCCTCTCATTCATGTTACCACACACCAAAATCTATTTTTTGGTTTGTTAATCTGACTACAGGAGATAACAGTGTGTATATATACATATTTTCATCAGTTATATCAAAAAAAAATTGAGAGGAATTAAATAGGAATATATAGCAAGAAGATATGGCATTATCTTCTAATGACAAAGTAGTAGAGACAGTAATTGTTGGAAATTATGTAGAAATGGAGACTGAAGGTAAGTCTATTAACGTTAAGTCCAAAATCTCCAATTTTTTCTGGCATGGTGGCTCTACTTATGATGCTTGGTTTAGTTGTGCCTCTAATCAGGTACTACAAAATTTGTCTGTCGCTAATTCCTGTTTGTTTTTGTAGTAGTGTATTTGATGACTTATATTTTTCATTTGTCAAATGTCAGGTAGCTCAAGTTCTATTGACTCTGCCATACTCATTTTCTCAATTGGGGATGATTTCTGGGATTTCATTTCAGCTTTTCTATGGTTTATTGGGTAGTTGGACTGCTTATCTCATTAGCATCCTCTATGTTGAGTATAGAACCAGAAAAGAAAGAGAAAAAGTCGATTTCCGCAATCACGTTATTCAGGTAATTTATTTGTTCACTGCTATTTTTGTAGATATTTTAATTGAATCAGTGAGAAAAAAAACGATAGTAATATTTTCATACACAAATAGGATATTTCCTACTATTTCAGTGAGAACCAATTCTTCATCGTGCATTTTTTGGTGAGAAAATCATGTATTGTAGCACAAATTTCTTATTGATTTGCGGTGGAAAAAACCTTTGGTTCTAGTAGTGATTCGAAGTTGGAGGAAAACGAAAATTATTTAGAATTTGATATTTGTTAGTTTATTTAATTTGTATTTAAATAGAAAATCATCCAAATTTTCTCATGTTTTTAAATTTTCTTATAGTGGTTCGAAGTTCTTGATGGGCTGCTAGGGAAGCATTGGAGAAACGTTGGTTTGGCATTTAATTGCACTTTCCTACTCTTTGGATCAGTTATTCAACTCATTGCTTGTGCAAGGTTCGTAATTGTTACTAATTTTTTTTGGCATCCAAATTGTACAATACTTTTTTCGTTTTAATTTGTTTGTTTGATTTTGACTTGCAGTAACATATATTACATAAATGATAATTTGGACAAGAGGACTTGGACTTATATCTTTGGTGCTTGTTGTGCCACAACTGTCTTCATTCCTTCTTTCCACAATTATAGAATTTGGTCTTTTCTTGGCTTGTTGATGACCACTTTCACTGCTTGGTACCTTACTGTTGCATCACTACTCCATGGCCAGGTACCTACTCGTTATATAATAAGATCAAACTCGTTATAAATTTACTGACTCTAAATTTTGTGTTTGCATCAACTCCCAATATGTTGTATACATAGGGGTGGAGCTACATTGGTGTTTATGAGTTCAGTAGAATCAATAACTTTGATTCAAATCATATATTTGTTATCACTTGTGAGTTGTGACATGTGAATACAAAGTTTGAAGATTCTAGTCTAAGTAAACCTTTAATCATAACAGTATGTGGGGGTTGGATATATATTTAATAATTATTTTCTTAATTATGCATTATTAATTAAGGGATTTCATTCTAATTTCTTGTAATTAATAAGGTGAAGGGGGTGAAGCACTCAGGACCAACCAAATTGGTGCTATATTTCACAGGAGCCACAAACATTCTCTATACATTTGGGGGACATGCTGTTACTGTGTAAGACTACAAAACATTATTTTTATATGTTACGTCTTTTTAACGTTAGTATTATTCATTCTTGTCAAATTCTGGCCAAATTTCCTGGTCATTTAACATTACCCTTTAATTTATATGTTGCAAGTACGAGGTCCTTGTCTCACTACCATAAATCCATAAACTAAAAAATGTAGAAAAATACAATTTACTTTAACGCTATTGTTATTATGTTGAAAGTGACTTCACCTTAACATGTTTCGACATATTCTGAGAAGTAAATTTCCAATTTGTCGATAAAAGTTTTAATCTTGCATTTACGACACCATGTCCAATCGTTATCAAAACGCTACATTATTTTGTATATTTTTTTTTCTCACTCGGTTGTCTAGTATCCGTGTTAGAATCCAGCTATTTCAGATTCATGCGTAGAGCCCCACTCGGGGAGAAGCACTCACTACCAAGGATCTTTTTTATACCCAGAACTCATACCCAAGACCTCTGATTAAGGGAGAAGCAACATCATTCACTGCACTACGTATCCACATCCTTTAATTAGTAGTTATTTTGTATAGTTGTGTGTTCACATTTCATTCTAACATTATTTGCATGTGTTAATGTAAACTTTCAGCATCTCTTTTTTTCAATAAAAAGGAATGAGAAGCAAAAAAGTCTCACTTTTTACCCTTTTCAAGTTGAAAAGCAACAATGAATTTTTTTTTTAAAATGTTGGAAAGCTACAATTCTTTTTCCAATTACTTTTGCTTTTCCTGCACAATTAATCAATGAGAATGGAAGAGGCTATGATGGAAAAAAAACATAATTACCAGCTGGAACCTTTAAGAAATTAACTAAAAGAAAAGGATTTTAGTTTTCTATTAATTATTTAAAATTGAATTAATTACCAACTTAATTAATTAAACTGCAGAGAGGTAATGCATGCAATGTGGAAACCACAAAAGTTCAAGGCAATATATTTATGGGCAACAGTGTATGTGTTGACACTAACACTTCCATCAGGAGCAGCAGTGTATTGGGCCTTTGGTGATTTGCTACTTGATCACTCCAATGCCTTCTCTCTTCTCCCTAGAACACCCTTAAGAGACATGGCTGTCATCCTCATGCTCATCCATCAGGTATATAGTCGTTCTTCAAAATAATAGTCAGCAAATATTTTAATTTTATATTATTATATGATATATATAAAATATTTTTTTTTGTCTTTATTTATGTGACGTAGTTCAAATTTTAAGAGTCAAACTTCTTTATTTTGACTGTGCATTTGGATAAATAATGGGTAAGTTTTTTGAAAAATAATTTACATATTTAGAAACTATATAAAAAAAATAGTATAAGTCACAAGAATTAATATTTTAAGGGCATACAATAAATCGTTGTCAAAGATTTTCTTTTTTGACTCTCGAAATTCAAACTATATCATGTAAATTGGGACAAAAAGAGTAAATTATATTTTATGCAAAATAGTATGTTTTTTGTATATATATAATATGGAAAGTCATTGTAATTATTTTCATAAATAGATCGAATATATAACTTGCATTTTAGATACGTAAATATTCATAAAAAGTTTGATAACTCGGAAATAAGGTACACTACTTGCTAAAACATGTAACTTGGGTAAGTTAAATCATTTTATTTTATTTAAATTATATATATTGATAATCTAGAGATATTTTACACGTACACTACTATCAGTATAGTTTAGCATGTGATAACAAATTATTTCTTTTTTACGAGGTTATCAACGTTGCACTAATCATATAAATTTACTTGTAATTATCTTTACACGGTTTGTTGTGTGTAATTGCAGTTTATAACATTTGGATTTGCTTGTACTCCCTTATATTTTGTGTGGGAGAAGGCCATAGGGATGCATGATTGTAACAGTTTGTGCAAAAGGGCAGCAGCAAGATTGCCTGTGGTTATTCCTATATGGTTTTTAGCAATAATTTTCCCATTCTTTGGGCCAATAAATTCAACAGTTGGATCACTTCTAGTTAGCTTCACTGTTTACATTATCCCTGCTCTTGCTCACATGTTCACCTTCAAATCTGCTGCTGCTAGAGAGGTATACATTAAATCTGGCTATATTAAACTTTACAAAGTAAAAATTAATGATCCTAGGATTGATTTTATGACTCATTATACATGTAATATACATACGTATACATATAATATTCATAATTAGTATATAGATTATGTATATATCGGCCATAATTGTAAATCAATTTAGCTGAACGGTACATATTGATAAGTTTTTCAATAATCTACTTATATATGAAAAATGAGATTTCAACTCCAAACTTAAAACCGAGTAGTACTAAGATGAGTGAATCCGATCTTGTTGTCACTCCCTTTAATGTGACACTTGTTGAACCCTCAAGGCTCAATTATTTATTTAAACTATGCTTCTTGTTGTGATTCATTATCAATCTAATACTAATTATTACACATATTGTTATGGCAGAATGCAGTAGAACAACCCCCAAGATTTGTTGGAAGATGGGCAGGCACATTCACAATCAACATATTTGTAGTTGTTTGGGTATTCATTATTGGCTTTGGATTTGGTGGTTGGGCTAGCATGCTCAATTTCATTCATCAAATTGACACATTTGGTCTTTTCACCAAGTGTTACCAATGTCCATCTCCTAAACAATTCCCCATCCCACCTCCGCCTTACGCCGCCGCCGCTCCACAGCCTGCTCCGGCCAACTTCACTCACCCTTGAGTTAATCAAATAACTAAGCCTTGTTGGCTTTATTTTTTTGATATTTTTTGTAACCTTTCCCAGGGAAATTTTTATTTTTAGCTAGGTTTAGATATTGATTGGAAGTTGTAATGGAGTATGCCACAAAATTTGCAATTCCCTCATTCTCTTTATGATAATTGTTGATCTTCTATTATGCTATTTTTCTTTTATTCTCTAACTAGAAGAGGTTTGCTTTATCGGTTTTCACATTACACATGATTTTTTTTTAGCAAAGGTCACTAAGTTTGTTGTTTAGTGGTTATTTCAATTAGTAATATTAAAAAATATATATAGATATTCTTACAAATAACCAGAAATGAAATGAAAAAAATTAACTTATTTGATGCTAAATTGCACTAACTTAGCATTACTACATGAAATCTTATAGTCTTGAAATTTGTTCTCCTGCTATGGTGAGCTATCAACTTTTGCTTCTACTATTCAGTATAGTCGCCAGAATATCCTTTGCATTTCCAGTTGATCAGTTTTTGTTAGTGGACTTGAGATTTCTACGTCTCAGCCTAAATACTTTATTATTTATATTTTTCATTTGTTTTTCAACTATAATTTATTGTATTTATAGTAATACAAAAAAAAATTATTATAACTAGAATGAACTGGATTTTTTTTTTTTTTAATTAGCAATAGTAATTAGGAATTCTATAACTAAAATGAAGCTAGATCGATTCCATCAACTTGGTATTACAACATCAACAAGAAGCCGTATTAACTAATTTAGGAGGTGAAGATTGTTTAAGTCATATATATAAGAAAGATCACTCATTCTTTTATCCTCGATTTGAGACTCTTCACATCCCTCTCCAGACTCGAGGCTGGATATTGGAGAGTGTACAAATTTAATATGGGGTCCAACTTTGAAATTTTTAAATTAGAATGGATCATGCTTGATAATTATGTGATTAAATATTAATTTTGAGTCTAACTCAGACTCAAATACTAATTCTAAAAAGAAAAAAATGTTAAAAATCTTATAATTAGGAGAACAAGAACCCCTTATCTCACTGTCACTGATATGGTACTCCAACATTGCTCAAACTATATGGGCCTATATTAATGTCTAGATCAAAATGTAAGTAAAATATCACTAAATTAATACTCGCTTAATTAATAATCTCTCTAAAATAATATTTTCTTTCGGTTCCAACTTGGGTCAATGGAAAAAACCACTCATTTCGATAAGATAATAAGATAATATATTTTCAGAAGACCTCTATATAAATATATGGTCCCATTAATAGGCGGAATGATGTGGGAGGCCCTTGTACTTGGCTTCGTTTGTCAGTTGAACCCTTCTACTCATCGTTTTGCCAAATGAACCCTTAAACTCAATGAAACTCTATTTTTTAAACCCCTCTGACCATTGACTGAGCTTATGTGACACTAAAATGGCTTAGTTGGACAAATACGTAACCCCACGCGTTTTGAAGTAAGTGAATACAATATTTTTAATTTAAAATTATCAAAATTATAAGACAAAACAATAATAATAATATTTTTTTAAAAAAATACTAAAAACCTCCTTCTTCACTACACCCCACCTCGCCCCCCCCCCCCCCCCTTCTATCTTCTTCTTCTG
>JAJOOR010028181.1:0-18899 GCA_036250505.1 Solanum acaule | reverse complement strand
AGAGTAGTTGACCTGCTAAAAGAAGTGGATACTTTTGGTGGGACAATAATGGAGCCTGATAGACTTAGATGGAGACACAGTTCAGAAGGAAGTTTCACTGTAAATAAGTTATACAAGAGGGAGAATGGCATTATGCAGGAGGAAGAGCTAAAGATATGGAGAAATGTCTGGAAGAACATAGCCCCTACAAAAGTGAAATGTTTCACATGGCTAGTGGTAAGAAAGGCATGTCTTACTCATGAAGTGTTACAAAAAAAGGGGAGAGTTGTGGTGACTAGATGTTTTTTGTGCAATGAGACTAGGGAGACAAACAATCACTTGTTCCTACACTGTAAATTCACTGCCCAATTGTGGAACATGCTTTTCAGTCTCACAAAGACAGTGTGAACAATGCCCGAACATACAGCCAATCTTATGAGTTGTTGGATGAAAAGAGGGGGAAGTAAAAGTCAGAAAAAATGGTGGAGGATAATACCCTCTTGCATATGGTGGTCAGTCTGGAGGGAGAGAAATGGAAGGTGTTTTGAAGACAATCAGATCAGTCCATGATGCGAAATGGAACTGCCTAGAGACTTTAATTTTTTGGTGTAAACAGAACTGTATAGAGGAAATAGAGGAGTTAGTAGAATTTCTAGGAGCTTTGTAAAGCTAGAGTCTACTTGCTTTGTAACTTGTTTCTGATGGTGGCCAGCATTCCCAATGCTGAAGAATACAACATTACTAATCCTCAAAAAAAAACCTATGATGAAAGTATTGAAGAGAAGAGAAGTAGTGACAACAAAATAGTAAAGATTACTAATGTAAAAGGAACAACAATAGTAATAAACTTGAAGCATAAGATAATGATAGAATAATAATAAAGTTGGTAAAGGGAAGAGGGAGAAGATATGGCGCTCTAATTTGGTACAAATAGAACAAAAAATAAAAATAAAAAATATGACGAGATCTATATATCTGGTTGAAACTTTTGAGAATTCCTAGGGTTAGATTGGAATCACCAAGCGAGTACCAAGAACCAAAAAACCAGAGGTTGAAGTCGTTGGAAAGACAGTGATCGGAAATTATAGAAAATTGTATGGATGAGTTCGGAATCACTAGAAGTCCATTGTAGAAGAAGAATCCAGCTTGAAAACACACTAGACCAGTGTTCATGCACCTGTGAGTGGATTTACGCGCTCGTCAGAACCCTAATTTCTGGCAGCACGTCTGAGGTAATCTGGTAGGGGTTTGATTCTGGACGATGATGAATTTGTGGCAGTGTTGGTTTTCACACAACACTGATGGATAAGAAGATGACACAAACTAGATCTGGACAGTCACCCCCCAAAAAGGCACGCTGACTGACCTTTCTACCCTAGATGTTTCTCACTGATGCTCTGCTACAATGTGAGAAACAAAGACTCGGCAAATATTATTAAAACACATAAATTACATTATTATATTGATCAATATTTATAGACAATCCATGTAGGACACTACATTCAATTCTATTCTAACAAACCTAAAAGCATAGAATGTCCAACTTGTAATTCTGAAGACATGAAATAAGATGAAAGCAGGTGTCACGCTCATGCCCTAACCCTTGGTTGGCCGGACCTGCACTCGGTGCCTTAACTTGACTGAGCAGAACAATTCTTCGTGGAATTTATGAACAAGGACAATGCATGGAACAATATGAAAACATTTCCATCAATGGATTAAAGTATGTTTCTTATCAAATAAAATGTGAAGTCTCAAAGTACAAAAAATCACAAGTATGGTGTCAGGCAACATAAAGGTAAAGCCCAAAACATACGTACATGAAATGAGTGACTACATCTATGAAGCCTCTGAACTGTGCATAAGAAGTAGAAGTGTCAGGACAAGGCTCCAATATAGGGTATTAAAGTACGTAATACATGGAATAAGAAAGGAAAATGCCCCATAAACCAAATGGGGCTCACCAATGAGAGTGCCTAGCATGGAGTCTTGTTGTCTTGACTCTTGAGGATTCGCACTTGCATCATGAAATGTAGTTCCATAGAGCTCTAATCATAAGAGACACATCAATTGTGTAGATAACAAATCGAAGAGATTATGACAATTCTGGATTAGAGATTGTCAAATTAGAAAGGTTTTCCTTACATACCTCAAGTGCTTCAGAGCTAATGGTAGTCCCACGGTTCCAAAGGAGCCCAAGAATGCTAATCCCGACTCCAAGTTCAACAACTTGACACAATGATTTTGATATTTGACTACCCAGGTCAATATAGTAGTCCTTTTCTTTGAGACTTGAGATGAACTTGACGAAGTAATATCTTCTGTGAAAAGTGTTGCCATTGGTTTTGAGCTTGTGAGGAAATTTATCACTTGCAACAGTCTTGGGATGGTTCTTATTTTCCTAAAATGTCTAATGGGGACTAATATATTAACATAGAGTTGAATTTGGTATCATTGAATCCATCCAAATCTCAGTGTCGGTTAACTTTCCTCAACTCTTAAGGATTCTTGTATTCATTTTTATATAATAAAAGGGATTGGTCCATAAGTCGAACAAAATAAACTTGCTAATTAGTTTGATATAAGATTAAGTGATGAGCTAAACTACAAAAGTTCTTGGCAGGGCATGTGTATATATACATATATATGTTATAATTAATTCACATTAGATTCTCTAAATGGATAAACTTCTAAATATCTAATTCTCATTAAGTTCTCTACATGGTTAAACATTTAAATATCTCTGATTAGAGCACTAATCAATTATAAATATATTATGAAATTAAGATATACACCAACACTTCATAAAAATTAAGTCATTGAGAAGATCTCGATTATGATACCTACTTGTATTTTTTGGTGTATTTGGTTAGAGAGGAACAAGAGATATTTTGATGGAGAGTCAACTGCTTTAGGCATTTTGAAGGCTAGGTGCATTGCAAATTTGTTTAGGTGGTCCAACTTGTATCCTGCTGTTAATGCAGAACAACTTCAGGATTTTACTAACTCAATAGTTCTGGCTTAGATAGTTTGTATAGTTAGCCAGAGATTTTTTTGTAAGCTCAAATGACATATCTTATAAATCTTGCATCTTGTTGATGTTGTCATTAATACCACTTACCTTATCAAAAAATAATTAAGTCATTTAGAAATATATTTTGTCAAATTCTATTATTTTTCGAACCTAATCTCAAGAGTACAATTTTTTTTCTTTTGAGAAAAGTTCCCATTCTTAGGATATGTAAATTCTTATCTTTAGACATCCTCACGTCATGTATATAATTTAAAGGCATATCCGAAGTCTGGGTGCTACAGTAGGTAGATAGCATGATAGTGTAAGTGTAAAATCATAGAATAGAAATAACAAATAAGGGGTCCACATTGCTTGAAACTAGCCAAGTATCTCACCTTGGAGTCTCCAAAATAAGCTCCTAAGTCCGTACCCGAGCTCCACTGGTGCAAGGGTCAACATAGCACTAAAAGTGCAGCAAGTGCAACATGAGACAATAATAATGTGTACTCGATAGTATTTAGACTAAGAGTACTCACATTCACAACCGACGCAATAAAATAGAATTTATTAACAAAAGAGGGTGCACTTGTAGCAAATAAGCTATGGCATGTACGACATGATAAATCAAATATGCATGATAACGACTCCAACTTTACTCTACGCTAGCACTCTTTGTGCCATAATACATGCACACACGCTATCTTGGGTGCCCGGATTATTATACATTCACTCACGAGCGACAGTCTTATCCACACACCATACGTGCTAACACCCAAGTTGTGGATCTCACCAGCTCAAGAACATATCAAATGAGAACATAACTGCTGACACCCAAGCCATGGATCACACCAGACTCATCAGCTAATACCTGGTGATATCTAGTCGTGGATCATACTAGACCCATCAGCTCAACCCATGTATATAATGTGATTCATATATGCAAACAATTAGAAATGTGAGCAGTTTAAATCATTTAATCTGACATACATGCACCTTCAAATGTTACACCAGCATATAGATGATGCCTATAGCAATATGCTAGCATGATAGGTTGCACTGAAAAAACATGAAAAACAAGAATGCCAATAATTACCCTATATCTCGTATAGCATAAGCTACCTTGGTTCCCGCATATATGCTCGTCACCTTACATATACATAAGCCTATATATACATAACATACAAAATAAAAAAACAGATTCAATTTGGGAACATCTCATTGAGGTCAAAATCTTAACTTACCTCGGTCTGAAGCAATTATAGCATTCTCGAATCACCTTTCCTCTCCTTGAATTGATTACATGAGCTTGATCTATCAAAAATATACTCTACGAGGTTAGACAAATTAAATGATACCCATAGTTCAATTTTAAACCAAGTCAAAGTCAAAATTAACCAAAAAGTCAAACCACGCCCCACGTCGACATCTGAAATCGATTACGTATTTAGGTTACCCTATATGTCCGAATCTATAATTAGATTCTAAATTCAAACTCAAATCGATGATCAAAACCCCCAATTCACTCTCTTAAACAAAGGACAAAGATCCACAAATTTCTATTTTATATCTATGATGTAGGGTTAAATCTAGTATAGATTCATATTAAGTCATTAGAAATTGATAAAGAATCATTACCTCGGCGTTACATGATGTTACCCCTTTGATTCCTTCTCCATTGATTAGCTCACTTCTCCCAAAATTGAGTTAGAATGTTGAAATTTCCGTGATTAGCCATTTTTATACTACAACACTTTCCGCAATTGCAGAGGTCAGCCTCACAATTAGGGCTCCTGCCACACAATTGTGAATTTGTGATGACCCCCAAAATTTGACTGCTTCGTAAGTGTGTTGGTTCCTTCACAATTGCAACCCAATGTCTGCAGAAGCCGCTACACCAAAAAAATAAATAAATCCCGAACCACCCCAACAAGTCCCAAAACACTCTATGAACCTATGAAAAGTCTCAAATACTCAAAAAGAACAGGATGTTACACTAATTGACGTGATTATTCATAGACTTTATTTTTCCTTTTTCTAGTGGATTTTTTTTTAATGACCGCGGTGTCGGAGCTAGCTTTCGCACACCTAGACTAATTCCATGGGATATCTGCCACCTCCCACTAGCAACAGGTACCGATAATTTTGTCAACCAAGGCTAGGACACATGGGAAGAATCACCTAGTGTTTTTTTTGTCGATACTAAGTTTTGCACATGAGACCTCAGGGTTCTCAACCACTTCATTGACCACTAGGCCACACCCTTGGGTCCTCAGTATTGAAGCTAATAACTAAACATGCATTTTCAAGTAGTCAGATGTGACTATGCTCATCTGTTTTCTTGTCATTATATATTGTCAATCCCAAGACGTACACTCCTTATATGTTTCTCCTTATGATCATGCACTATATGTGAATCTTATATATTATGCATGCACTTGAGGTAAATTGTATTCTTGGATAATCCGATTACAAGAAAATTTTTTAAACACCTTCAGGGAAGATATGATGTTTGCTGTCCAATGATGTCAGCATGGGAACTTCATAAAGCTTGGCCAGAGGCAGAGTTCATTGTAAGTGAAAAATGATTTCCTCAGCTAGGTAGATTTATTAATTCAAAATAATTGGAGGGGAGGAGTTTTGAGACAGACTTCCGCCATTGATGCAGGCAAGGAGGCACAAAAAGATAGGGTATTATCTATCTGAGCCGCCGTAAAATTATTAGCCAGCAAATGTATATGTTTTGTATATTTGGTACAAATATACATATAATATACATATTGTATGCATAAATATACCTGATCAGGAATATGTTGTATCTGGACTATTGCTTGTAATTAATTTGGACCAACAAGCGAAAAATGAATAAAATTCCAAAAAGATCTGCCAACAACTAAACTTGAGGAGGAGGTTATTTATTTATTTTTCTTAACCCAACAGGTTACAAGACAAAAAAATAATAATCAAAGGGGCTTGTAAAAGAGTTATGTTAAACTGGCAGTGGAGACATGAAACAACAAAAGGACCTTCGGGTATAAAACTGGTAGATTTTCCCATATGATTTGAGATTTCTATGAAGAGTTGGGATGGGAATCAGACCAAATAAACATTAATTTCATGTGAAAATCCTGTAGGTTGTTTTAAATTTGGATGTGGGACATGAAAACTCATCCAACTCAAGGCATGTAGTTTTTTTTTTTTTTTTTTCTCAAGGCATGTAGTTAAGGAATGAGTTCAATCTTATGGGTTATCGGATTTATTCTTTAGGAAGGCCTGGTTTGAATGGCCTAACCTCTAGGGATTTGAATAATACTTTTAGCACTATAGATTACCTTGGAAAAAATAATAGATGAAGAAATGAGGCATTCTTTACCACAGGAAAACTAATTTTTAAAGGAACAAGGCTTTTCATAAAAGAAAGAAAATTTTACACCTTGCATACATGGTCATATTATTGGCAACTGACAGTTTCTGCTGTGTGATTATAGGTTGTCCCAGGAGCAGGTCATTCGGCAAATGAACCAGGAATAGCAGCAGAACTTGTTGCAGCCAATGAAAAACTGAAAAATGTCCTTGAAGGAGTTTCTTGAGTGCAAGTGCCTACCAGTCATTGACTTTAGACGTTGGCATGGATGTTTGTGAGAGTTAGTATTTTAGATCCTTGCATTCCAGTATTCTAGGTTTTAGTCTCTTCACAGATGAACTAAGAGCAGCACCACATGTGTGGAAGAAAGAAAGTTGCCTAAAAACAATGCCATGAGTTCTCTCCCCTTTTATGTACGACTATTGGACGAGGCTAATTGAAAGTGTTCATTTGTGACATCATATATGGATTGTCGGTGCAGGTGACGTCTTGCACCAGAGTATTATTTAAGATATGCTATTCCATCTGAGGAATATTACTGGGAATTGTTGGTGCAATTTCCAATCATGGACACAAAATAGAGATAATCTTGTGGGCAGAACAGGTACTATAAAGTCACTTCACAAGGGTGGTAGGTGCATTATTGATGCTCCCTACTCATTTTATGTGCTGCGTTATATCCTAAATCCGAACAGCTACACTTGATGCTAACTTTAGCCCCTTCTCTCTCTGTGTAATTATTATTCCTCTCCTCAATGAATAATAATGCTAAGAGGGTATTTGGATTCATTTAAAAGTTGGTCAAACCTATTTTTTAAGTCAGTTTTTGACTTCTGGAAGTGTTTGGTAAATATAAAATTAACTTAAAATAAGTCAAAAATGACTAGAAATAATTTATTAAGTGTTTGGCAAGGTTAAAAATAACTTAAAATCAAAAGTATGACTCCCTCTATTTTTTATTTTTTGACTTAAAAGTCATTTAAATTTGACTTTTATTTTTGACTCAACAACTACTTTTTCAAAACTAATCCAAACGGGCTCTAAGTATGAGGGATATGCATAAAACATAAAATATGATCATAAGAGGACATAAATGGAAATATGATATGCATGATCAAGTTAAATCATAGTAGAACCTTTAAAGAAGAATCACAAGTCATGAACATGGTCAATGCATCTTAAAATCATATTGAAAGCTTCATAAAATCCTTTAAGAACAATTTAGTTCATTTTGTGGGATATTTACTATTAACCGACATAGATCAAGTGAGCAATAACGGGGAATCTGGTGTCTTGCTTCCACACCGAAAAGAGATGTCCTTACTTTCCAAGGCAAGGACCTTAACTTCTAGCTTAGGTGGATCCACTAGCTATGTCTTTCTAAGAAGAACCTACAATGACACGGAGTTAGGGACAAGGAGATTGCTACTAGAGACTCGACCTCTACGAATGGAAGCGTCTCCATCTCAATATCCTCTCGGTGCTAAGTAAAAATTTCAACGGAATAGTCATATTCATAAACTTATCATAATACATAGAAAAGCACAATCAAGTTACTAATTCAAGCTTAAAACATCATAGAGTAGCTCCTTAAATCGTGAATCATGCATGTGTGAGAAAACCTTTCACCAAATCATGATTCCTTAACATGTGAGAAAATCCTTTCACAATTTCATTGATGATCATAAAACATTCATTTTCATAAATCATGCATAACTTTCATGAAAACACCATTCATAGATTCTTAGTTTCTTCATAAATTCATGTTATTAAGGGTTCATGATCAAAATCATGAATAATGCATGGGTTCATGTGAAATCAATTGGAAAGCATGTAATTGAGACCAAACAATCATAATAAGATCAAAATCAAATAATTGAATCAATACAATTTGAACCCATGAAGTGAATGAAAACCTAATCAATTTGATGAAATTGAACTTGGAGAATTGAGAAACCATTTGGTCTCAATCAGTGAATGAAACTCATTGATGAAATTCTACATACCTTGAGGATCGAATCCCAAAAACAATGGAGGAATAGGAGACTTGAAGCTTGAAATCCTAGTCTTCTTCTTGGACTTGAGAGAGAATTGGAGAAGACGAATGTGGATGGAATTTGGGGATTTGAGTGAATGAGAGAGTTGGGGTAATTTTAGGAGTAAAAGGATAGTTATAAGACATAAATTAGTGTCAAAACGACATAATATAGGCATTAAATGCTTAGGAAAAGACTCAAATACCCTTTAGAATAACTGTCGGAGGACCCTACAGTTTGGACCTACATACCTTAGAAATTCCTACGGACTGTATTGGTCAACCGTTGGTAGAGTTACTGGGGCCTAAAATTTGCCAACTTCCTACGACACCCTTCTACGGACCGTCTAAATTACTACGATTTGTAGACCTCAACTTTAACCCAAAATATTCACTAAGTCAAGAACAGCCCTACAAAACTCATCGACGACTCGTCCCATCCATTCGTAGGTCAAACTTTAGAAACATGAAATTCTAAAAACTCACCTCCATGTCTACGACTTCCTTCCTACGACCCATAGAACCTCCTACGATCCGTAGAAAGGACTCATAGAACATGCCTTAGAGCCAAAACCTGAACTTCCCCCTTTTCAACTCAATTTTTCAATTTGTGAGGTGTTACAATATCTCACCCTTGAAAACATTCGTCCTCGAATGCGACTCAATCTAGCATGATAAGACCATAAAACATTCATTTTCATAAATCATGCATAACTTTCATGAAAATATCATTCATAGATTCATAACTTCTTCATAAATTCATGTCTTTAAAGGTTCATAATAAAAATCATGAGTAATTCATGAATTCATGTGAAAGCAATTGAAAAGCATGTAATTGAGACCAAACAATCTTAATAAGATCAAAATCAAATAATTAAATCACAATTTGAACCTATGAAGAATTGATTGAAAACCTAACTAATTGGATGAAATTGAACATGAAGAATTGAGAAATCTTTGGGGCTCAATTGGTGGCTGGAACTCATTGATGAAACCCTGCATATCTTGAGTAACAAAGCCCAAAAGCAATGAAGGAATAGGAGACTTGAAGCTTGAAACCCTAGTCTTCTTCTTGGACTTGAAAGAGAACTGGAGAAGATGAATGTGGATAAGATTTGGGGATTTGAGTGAATGAGAGAGTTGGGGTAATTTTAGGAGTAGAAGGGTATTTATAGGACATAGAATTAGGGTCAAAATGACATAGTAGAGACAACAAATGCTTAGGAAAATACCCAAATACCCTTAAGAAATAGCTGCCGAAGGACCCTACGGTTTGGACCTATGGACTGTACTGGTCAACTGTAGGTCGAGTCACTTGGGCCTAAAATTGGCCAACTTCATATGAAACCCTTCTAAGGACCGTCTAAATTACTGCGGTCCTTAGAATAGACCTCAACTTTAATCCAAAAATTCCACTAAGTTTGAAACACCCCTACAAAACCCATGACCCGTAGAACCTCCTACGGTCCATAGAAAAGATTCTTAGAACCTGCCTTAGAGCCAAAATCTCAAATTTCCCTTATTCAACTCGATTTTTCAATTTCCGAGGTGTTAATAATATATATATATATATATATTCATTTTTTTTAACGTTTATCCTACTTAAAAATATCAAAATATAATTTTTCATAGTTTTTTAATTATAAACCCTTCATTAAAAGCTTTTAATAACATTAACATCTATACATAATATCTACTATCTCTTGAGTTTTCTATCTTTATTAGTTTTGAACTTATCTAACAATGAGGGAATGGAAGGGATACAATTTAATTTAATTCAAGAAAAAAATATTTGTAATGATTTAAAGAAGAAATGAATAAAAAGCTTGTGAGGGGCATTGACATTTCCTAAATGAAACGACTTTAGTGTGAAGTTCCACTCTTATTTTTCTTAAAGCTTTTTGTATCATTTTTCTAACCGTTATTAGAATTAAAGTAATTATACAATTGTGTGTATTAAATTGTAGCTGTCTAATTTGTCTGTTTATTTTTTTGTCGTTTCCAGCTCTCCACTTAATTACCTTATTTCCAATCTAACTATATACAGTGATCTTATGTTCTATTCGAACTAAATTGTGGTAATTTCTAATTAATTCATTCTGTATATAAATATCAAATGCTTCAACAAATGTTGCAAAAATTATATATATAAATATATGAGAACCTTAGGCCCGCCTACGTGGCGCTACCACAAACAAGAATTCCATTTTAATTTATTTATTTAGAAAACTAGTCTTCCCCTTTCATGAAAAGTTGTGACTTTTATGAAAAGTTGCGACTCTAATGAAGAGTTGCGACTTTTATGAAAAGTTGCAACTTTTATGAAAAGTTGAGACTTTTATGAAGAGTTGCGACTTTTATGAAAGGTTGTGACCTTTTCGAAGGGTTGCAACTTTTCCAAATAGTTGTAACATTTTCAATAAGGCACCATAAACATTTGTTCACACTACCCTTTGTTGTCTATAAATAGAGAGATTTCCTCTCATTTTAAAACAACAAAAATTCTAAACCTCTTCTTATTCTTCTTCTTCTTCTTCTTCACAATTAAATATTTGTGTACTTTGTTCCTGTTGAGTGGCTCATTGACACCATTGCTTATGTTACAGATCCTAGTATGTATTTTTATAGTCATTCATTTATGCTTATGTTATTAAGGATAAATGATAAGATATAATAATTTTCATTTTTCTTTACATTATTAATGTTTGTTACTACGTAATCTTGTATGTAAGATAATATAGTGTTTTAGTTTTAATAACTGATAGATTTTAAGTATTATTTTATAAATTCCATGATATTAAATTCCCGCGTGAAGCGCGGGTAATTTTACTAGTATGGTTAAAAATATGATCAAGAAGGTCTTGTACTTTGATGGATTTTAACAAAAGATCAGTGGTCATTGGGTAAAGAATACCATTTGCATTTGATTTGGACCTTTGAAGGTAATTGCTCGAATATTTTCCTAAACCAGCCTAGAAATGGATCGGTGGAAATCACAATATGGAAAATGGCCAATTATTTTTTACTTACTTTTTATTTTTTGTATAAATTTTAGGAATCCCATAGTTTTAAGATGAAATTACATCCTATACCTATTTATTTTGTAATTACATTAATCTCTGAAAAAGTTACACAATCCGGATACACAATTGGGAGTTTGGATACATTAATAGTTATATGTTATATATTTTGCTGTTACGCGTTAAACGAAAAACAAAACGGAAAATCAAAATAAAATCCTCTAATTCACGCTAATCAGTTTCATCCTTACTGTCAATCAGAGAAACGTGATTCCTAAAATAGCAAACCAAATCAAAATTCAAAAATTCAAATCTTGTTCGTCTTGGTCCCTGTTTCAACAAAAAAAATTCGAGTGAGATTCAATTTTTTTGTTGTAAATTTGATTAGATACTTAATGAATATCTTAGTTTTGTTGAGGCATTCAGGAGTATGGAAGAGTGAGGTTAGATATGAAAGATACAAGAGTGATGGGATAGTGGTTGGTTAAAATATTTCCTTCATGAATCTAGTTTCAGCCACTGCAGCTGAGTTAAATATTGATGAATCTAGATTTTTTTTTTTGATATCCGATACATTGTAGAAGGAAACTCCTCTCCACTAATTATAAGGAATGATATGGGGGTAAAGCTGTACGTAGAGGTGGAGAAACGTGAGGTTGGATTTGGTATGTATCCCCTCTGTGTTGATACAACTGATAAGGATGTTGGCGAGATAGAAAGTTTTGATTTGTCGACTGGTGCAATTGTTTGTGTTGAATTGAAAAGGACATACGCTCTCAACTTGGTGGAATAAAAAATGGTGATTCGTGTTATATACCAGAAATGGAGGCAACAAATTACATATAGTACGGATGTGAAGGTGAATCAATTGTACAAGGATAAAGCCACTCTAGTAGCTGTAATGGAAAAATACTAAATGAAACATGACTTCAATTTTCGAGTTAAAAGATCTGATAACAAAAGGTATGCAATTCATTTTTCAGTCATGAATTTGTATTTTAGTCAATCCATCATAATACATTACTGGCTATAAGGGTGATACATTAAATGTTTGACGTATATATTTGAGGTATCAGATCAGTGAGTTACATTATTGTTAGTATAAAGTATCAAATATATGTGATACTCCTTTTTTTGGATGTTTGAATTTATATATGCATATAATAATCATGATACATTATTGCATTCAACTTGATACAATTATGATTTGACGTTTATTTACTGTTTAATGTGTTTTTGTATCTTTGGCTCAGTGTAATATTACTATAATGTATCGAATATATTTGAACTTTTTTTTTTTTATATATGTTAATGTATCAATATATGATTTTTTTTTCATTAATGTATCATTGTATTTTGGTGAATCAATCATGATACATTACTGGCTATAAGGTTGATACATTAAACGTTTGACGTATATATTTTGAGGTATCAAATCTGTGAGTTACTGTATTGTTAGTATAAAGTAACAGATACATGTGACCCTCCTTTTTTGGATATTTGAATTTATATATGTGTATAATAATCATGATACATTATTGCATTCAACTTGATACAATTATGATTTAATGAATATTCCCTGTTTAATGTGTTTTTGTAGCTTTGTGTCATAGTAATATTACTATAAAGTATCATATATATTTTCCCTTCTTTTTTATTATATGTTAATGTATCAATATATGATTTTTTTAAAAACTAATGTATCATTGGGTAAATAATATATTGTTTTAATGTATCCATTATACATTTAATTAATGTATCTGAAAAAAATTATAGCTATGTATTATTGTGTTTATTGGATGACTGTTCTTAGAGATTGAGTGCATCTCTTAGGAAGAAATTAGATATATTCAAAGTGAGGTACTTCAATAGTGAGCATACATGTCCGTTAAGAGATAGGATATTAAGCTACAGTTTGATTTATTAGTGGTGTGACAACGCCTAAACTAATCAATCATAAATAAACATTTTAATAGGGAAAAATCATTATCAATAACTAAATAAGACTCTACATTATTAAATATAAAAATATTTTTTTCTTATTTACCAAATATGGCAAGATATTTATATTTTATAGAATATTTGGTAAAAAGTCAATGTGTGCAATCCATCCCCTTTGTGTGCAACCCCTTTCCCCTTTTCCTCACACTTTTGTTTCTGAATTTTGGAACCGACAAAAAATCTCGAAGAAACTCAAAGTTGGCTCAAGCTTTTACCTCAACTAGTGATCTTTTTCCTCAATTTTCAGAAGCTCAAGTTTAAAAATTGATTTGTCATAAATCGAGTGATAATATCTCAAAAAAGGTAGAACATCAAGGAGAGTTCAAATCTAGAATTTGAAACTATTTGGTAAAATTTGAGATAATTTTGGACTGAGTTTCAGTCCTAATTTATTGAAGTTCGAAGTTATAGTTGAATCATATCAAATTTGTATTATAATTGTTTGTTAAGTTGTATGAAAAAATTATTTTAAGTTTGTATGTTATTTAAATTGTATTAAATTTTTATATAAATATTATATGAAAGTAGTAAACAATTTTATTGTAGCTGTATTAAATTTTCAGAAATCAACATGAACTTTATACAAAATTTATACAAGTATATATATATATGTGTAACGTGGGTGAGATTGAATGTCGTGAGTGAGATTCGAAGCATGATATTTTTCAACAAAACGTAATTTAAATTTTATAAAACTATCTACATATTTTATATCTATTATCATATACAAAATTATAAGAAAAAATCCAAGCCTTAAACGAGATTCGTAATATGATTTTATATTTTTTGAGAAAAAAAAAGTATGCTAGTTTGATAAATGAGTCTTACTTTACATATAGAGAACTTTTTTCCTTCTAATAGTAGTACTTTCTCTTATATAAGAAGGCACAGTTGAGTAGCTTCAACTAGCTAGGCCATGGTCTCAATTTTGTCATCTTATTTATACAACTACTTGGTGGCTTAATGGTTAAGTATGTCCTGTCTATTAAATTATGTTAAAAGTACTATAAATTTAAAATATTTAATTTTTTTTATAAATTTTGATTGACTTTCGAAATTCTATTAATACTGCATAAATTGAGATAATGGGAGTAACATATATTATTTGAAAATTTCATAAAAATATTAGAAATCACAATAATTAATAATTTTAAAATCATATAAAAAATTTGATTGATTATTCCATCCATGTCGCATAGATTAACACACAAAAATAACATATATCGAATTCATGCTACGTACGGGGTTCTATATCTAGTCTTAAAAATAAATAAAGAAGAAGAGATGAGTCGGAAAGAGTTAACAAATGTCTCATACAAAACCTATTTTAAGTGCTCCCTCCGTTTTGTTCACTTTTATTTATCCATGTTTAATTTGACACAATCCTTAAGAAGTAATAAATAGAACATTAGTTTGGTTATATCAATTCTAATTATTACATATCATCTAATGTTTGAGGAATTAATTGAAAATTATTACTCCCTATATGTTCCAATTTGTGTGATGTAATGTAATTGAGCATAAAATATAAGAAATATAGAAAGACTTAATAATGTTCCAAAACGACCCTTAAAAAGAGCACCTTTGTGAACTGTTCGCCAAATAAGTGGGACTAAATATGAATAAATGTTGATAGAGTCATTAAATATTTTACACATAAAAAATGTGTCATATCTCTTGAAACCAACTAAAAAGAAAAATATGTCAAATAAATTGAGACACAGAAAGTAATACTTAATAATAAGGAAAAAATAGGTACAATATGATAAATTAGTTCTTGATTTTTCTAACCAAACAAGTAAATGTAGAAAAATATTTTTAATAGGTGAAATGGTCTGATCGACCATTGTTCTTCTATAATTTTGTATTTTGAACTCTCCTACTTAACACTTTACCAACAAAACTCTTAAACTCATTAAAACACAATTTTTAAACCTTTTTTCTCATCTGATCAGTGGATGTGTAATCCAACTGATTACACAGGTAGTTCCACGTCATTTTTCAATGATGCGTAAGAAATAAAATATTAAAAAAACCAAATGTCACTTTTGCAATTTCTGAATTTTTTTAAATTACCATGTTCTTCAATCCTCATATTTGCTCACAACTTGAGCACCAAATTCATGTCAAATAGATGATTTTTTTAATTTGACTTGAAATTCCAAATACAAGTTCAGCAACACAAATCCAACAAGCCCCAAATCACAAATTTAAATTAATTTCACAAATTCATAAGACTCATTTATTATTCTTCAAGCTTTCTTTTTAAATTTTTCAATATCCACCCATCACCATTTACATTAATCCACACTCACACCTTCTCTCTGAATCCAACTAACACAAATAATGGTCTCAATATTTTTAAAATTTAAAACACAGTATATTTAAAAAGGGCAGAAAGAAGAGATTAGAGGTAGAGTTTTGATTTGTTGCTTTTGAGAGTGTATTGAAGAAAAAGAGAGTGTAGTAGGTGATTTTGAATAAAAAGGAAAAAGTGGTAGGTGAATTTGTTGAAGAAGAGAAAGTTGAGGGTATAGGGGTGGGGAAAGTTCTGGAGAAGAAGAAAAGTTGGGGGTGAGGTGGCGGTGGTGGGGGCGAGATGATTAAAGAAGATATAAGTTTTTTTTTAAAAAAAAATTAATGTTTTTAAAGATAAAATATTGTATTTATGCACTTAAAAGCAAGTGCAATCATACATTTTTCCAAGTTAATAGCATTCATGCCACGTAGGTTCGGTAAATGGTCAGAGGGGTTCCAAATATTGTGTTCTAATGAGTTTAAGGGTTCAGTTGACATAGTGATGAGTATGAAAATCCATAATACAAACACAAGGATCCATTAGACTATTTCGCCTTTTTAATATAATAAACAAGTAAAAGTAAGACAGAAAAAGTAACACTCTGATTTCGGTATTAGTAATATAACTTTGAATACGTTTTAGTGCTAATTATACATATCTGCTTAAATAATCCATTCAAATAGGTAAACAAAAATAAAAGATTCCTGTAGTACATGGGCTGTTTTTGAAGTATTGATTTCTGTCAAAAGGGATTTGAAATCATAAAAGTAGATTGAAAAGAATCCATCCCATATAATATATATCTGAAATATGCCCAAGCTTGTCTCCTGAACTAATTTTCTTCTTGATTCCCACTTACTAGACATTGGCCAGAACTACTGTAGACTAATTTATTCTCCTTCCAAATCCAGTTCAAATAAATAATAAATCGTCGTACACTAACAATAGAGCATCAAGTACATCCATGCATGAACAACCCCCTTGCCGAGGTTATTCCTGTTCCTCAGGAACTCAGCTAGCAGAAACGGTTACGGTTAAAAAGGAGATATCTGATTTGGTTACGTGCTCAGACATGTTCTCTGGTGAACAGGAAACACAACTGATACAATCAAAAACACTTTTACTACTAATAACCCAGTATATTACACTTAGCATGAAACTTGTCGCCATATGTACAAGCTGAAGATACAACATCAAACTGGAATGGGATCTAGCAATTCTCTAACTCGCACATCCACCTCACCTCCAAAGGAACGATCAAGCATGTATCATCTAGATATTAGAGAGACAATCAGAAAAAGAACCAAGAAATAACAGCGTAGCAGGCTTTGGACATAGTACATCAGTGAGGATAATCAATTTGCATTGAGCCAATGTAAACATCTTAGGTGAAATTCCATCAACTCTGTAAAGCACCTAATGTGGATAGGTAGTAGTTACCTAACTAGGAAAGCAGATAAATACAAACATATCAATACTTGTCTCTGTCTATTTTTTTTTTTTTTTTGCTCTCATTGAAGCATTGATGTCCAGTTAATTTGTCATCCCAACAACCTGCTGTAATCAACAAGATCAACAGAGATACCCGAGGATTTGGCTTCAGGCAGTTCCTCGCAACTCACCTCCCATCCTTACCCCACTCTCACCCCAAGAAAAAGAAGAATCCCAAATGAATCAGCTACTAAAAGAAAACCACCCTTCCCCTCCCCAACAAAGTAAAAATGAAAAATCTCATAGAAAGAGGAACACATTGAGAGCTTAGAAATCTCTCATGCAAAATTAGAAGAGATAAATGTCAAAAATACACCTGAACTATCCTTTTTTTTTTAGTTTCATACCTAAACTATCGGAAGTGTGAGTTTCATACCTAAATTATCACTTTCTAGTTTGAGAAACACACGTCAGTAGTGTCGGTAACCCACTCTCTTTTATTTGAAAAAACATTTGTCACATGACATTCCACATGGATAAAGTATTTTATCTTGATAAAAATTAAATAAACTATTAATATTAGTTAAAAGTTAAAGATTAAAGTATTACTCCCTCCGTCCCATATCAGTTGATCACTTCCCATTTTGCACGTTACTTAAGAAATCATAAATAAGAAGACAATTTTACTAACACCCATTAAAAAACTTCTTGGAATTTTACAAACAAATGTGAATACTTTAAAAAAGAATTAATTGCAAGGGTAATATAGAAAAAAATTAATTAGTGTTTTCTTGATTTAGAAAGGTGTTCAATTAATATGGAACAACTATTTTTATGATAATGATCAACTAATATGGGATAGAGGGAGTACTATCTCCAAAAAAAAAATAAAAAAAATTCATACTTCGCCCTACCCCCGGCCCCCAAACCACTCACTCCTTCCCAATAAATTTTGATATTATTTTTATTTTTAAAAAAAATAAAAATATTACCCCACCCAATCTAACCCTCCGCTCCTAATTTATTTTTATTTTTTACATTTTTCTCGTTTTGTGTTAGATATGTACATATATTAGTGAAAAACAAATTTCTACTTATGTACCGAATATAACAAAAATAACAATTGTATTTTTAAAAAAATCTTGCGGCAAGTAAAAATTACTTTCCTGAAACATATGTATATATTTAACACAAAACAAGAATTTTTTTTGGAAGCGGAGGTTAGGTGGGGTGGGGTTGGTGAGAGCAAGTGGTGGAGTGGGGTAAGAAAAATATTTTTTTTATGAAAATAATAATTTTTTGGGGGGATAGTAATACTTTATCTTTAACTTTAACAAATACTAATAAGTTGTTTAATTTTGTAAAAGGTGGAATGTTTTGTCAATGTGGAGTGTGATGCGCCAATTTTTTTTTAAATAAAAGAGAGAGTATAATACACACAACATGAAGAGAGTGTAATAAAAGAGAGACGTGTTTCTCAAACTAACAAGTGATAGTTTAAGTATGAAACTCACACTCCCGGTAGTTTAGGTATGAATTTCAAAAAAAGGTTAGTTTAGGTGTATTTTTGACACTTATTCTCAAATTAGAATAAACGAAGTTGAGTATGCAGTGCCTACAAGACTACAATTTCCACTTCCTCACGCAAGTGTAGGTTGGTGTGATTAGGGATTGCACTGGGGTGCGTTGAAGCTTAACCCACAGAATTTTAAACCGCCCTGCCCCGTGACATTTTCTCCTCTTTTAAGGGGGGGGGGGGG
>JAJOOR010028180.1:0-16739 GCA_036250505.1 Solanum acaule | reverse complement strand
ATATTGATGTTGTTCATCTAATTATAACTGAGACAAATCACTCGATTTGATTTGAAAATACTGCTTTTGAAAAAAAAAATGATAGTGTAAAAATAAATTTATCGTTAGTGTAAAAATAAATACAAAAAATTTAAACAAAACAAACTAAATATATCCATATTTATTTCTCATCAGTATATGCCTCAAACGAGCCAAATCATCAACATATCAACAATATAACCACCTACATTAATTATCACATCACTATAAATTATATTTATAAGTACTCATCTCCCTATTATGCGTAAAAAATACATAACTGTATATTATGAGGAAATTCACCTGGTGCCTTCCAAAGATTGTTGGATTGTCCCTTTGAATATCTTAAAGAGAGAAATATCTCCTCAATATGTTGATCCAAGCAAACTTGAAAGAAGGTGGTATAAGAGAAGGCGCAGAGTTTGTGAATCATTTTCAACAAGAAAATAAAAGTACACTTTAGCCACAAAAAAATTATATGCCCAAATCAAAATGCTCCATATTTATTGTTGAATTTTAATGAACTTGTTTTTTTTCTTCATTTGGGGATGTATCTTATCTTACTTTAAATCAATTTATGTTATTGAAATAAAATACATGATTAATTTTGAACTACATATTTTTTATTTTTTTCACAGAACTGATACATCTTTATAATTTTTAAATTAACAATTTTACAACAAAATTTTGCATCTGTTCCAAAAGATGTCAATTTTGTGTTACAACTTACAACATAAGTTTGCATCTGTTCCAACAAAATTTTGCATATAATCCAACATATGCCAGTTTATAGATGTTTTAATTAATAAGTAATTAGATTACAGTTGTCTTTAGGTGTCAACAATCAATGATGTACATTGTCATTGAAACAACTTTTACAAAAATTATTATTTAAAAGGAAATAATTACAACTCTTCATAATTACTCCCCTTTAAAGCTCTTTCATTTAATAAACTTTTTCACTTTTCAAACCTTTTAAAACTCAAAAGTTGAAACTCTTCTTCAAAAGTTTCAACTTCACAATCGTTATAAGAGAAGAAAACTTTTGTAGACGAAGAAATAAACTTTTACAGAAGAGGAAATAAACTTTTCAAAGAAGAGGAAATTTTTGCAAGTAGATAATGCACGAAGTATAATTCGCGATGATCCTTTGTTTTCATCAATGCCAACAAAGTGACCTTTTTAGCTGAAGGCACAAACTTATAAATATTAACCTTCTTGAGCACCGACTTCTCTCCTATGTCATTGACAATTCTCTAAAAAAAAATCATATTGAATATTATCTTGATAAATGATTTTCTTCTCATCCTGGCATGTGGAGTATCTGAAACTTACTTTACGGCCTCAGTCAATGTTTGATGACACTTGATAACATCGTTAGCTTGTTTCTTGCACTTCTCACATTGAAAGCCAGAACATCTACTACAAGAGGTAGCCCCAATAATTTTTCACCAATATCACCAATTTTCTCCTCACCAACACCAACACCAACACCAATATTAACACCAGTCCTTATAGCAGCATCAACCAGACCCTCATTAAAAACAACAAGTTGACCAGTATCAGCTCTCTCCCATTTGATGGTTGTTGCTCCAATCGATTCCCTTTTAACTTTATCCATCAAAGGATTAAATAGGATTTCAACATACCTAAAATAATCAAAAATGACATTTGCAACTCATTTTCTATCAGGACAAGATATGGATGCACAATCTCTAATAAAAAATATGAGTTATATGTAGGAACAAATTATAGATCTGTAGCAATAAATAGGACATATATTATAACAAATGAATTATATGTAGCAAAAAAAGGACATTATTGTAAATCCATCTGTAAGAGCAGATTATAATTTTGTAACAACAAATAAGACATATCTTGTAATAAATGGGTCATCTGTAGCAAAAATAAGATATATGTTATAACATATGGGTCATTTATAGCAACAAATAGGACATATGTTGTAATACATGGGTCATCTATAGTAACAAATATGACATATCAAAAGAACTTATTGCATGTCACGACACAGACCATTGTGATTGGCACCCATACTAACCCTCCGGTGGCAGAACCATTACTACAACCCAAACTAAACAACTCGCCCAAAAACTAAGGCATTTAAAGATATAGAAACAGGTTTAAATGCTAAAGGAAAAATATAGTTCCCATAAACTCCAAAAGTCTTAATCAAACGATTGCGGAAATAAATTGCGGAAATAACGCCTAGAACCTAAAAGTCAATGTACCAAAACTCTAACAATGAACCATAAGTCTAAGGAAAATGGGTACAACCCAATTAAACATAAGAAAACCTAAGTACTAGTCTAAGTCCAAAAATGTGGACATAAACAGAAAGAGAACTCATGGCAGCCCGAAAGAATTGGCTCACCCTTGAATTCGATTGATCACAGATCTTTTAGACGAGGTCTGTCAGTAGCCACCTGAAGATGCCTTATACTCAACAAAGAAAGAGCAAGTGCAGTATCAGTACACAACCACAGTGTACTGGTAGGATCACGCGACTATCTCAATAAGTGAAACATATGCAAATAATCACAACATAATAAAACAGGTATATACCGAACATGTATAATATCAGTCATCTTATCAAGATCAACCAACGATTCCACATTCTCAAATGCATTAATACGACAAGTTAACGATCTTCTTATGTAACCCACACCCAAATTGTTAGTGTATCGGTACGTGGTACCCGATCCAAGTTAGTGTGCCAGACGTGACACCCGATCTCATATATGCACCGAAATGTGGCACCCGATCCAAGTTAGTGTGTTGAAACGTAACACCCGATCCATTCAACAAGCCACAATCACAATCACAATGTACATTCTCATAATCATACAATCAAGAGTTGATTCATCGCATACAATTATTCATTCATACTTATTTACGATTAGTGTGATCAACAATGCAACATTCGCATACATACATGCATTAAGATGAAGTAACTACTAACATACATCACACCAACATGAAATCACAACCATCACCTACCTCGAACAAAGCTTGAATCCCTTAAGAAACTTGATTTTTCCCTTTCCAGATTCTTTCCGCTTGTTCTTTGTCTACAAACAAACAATTCAATGCGGGGATCAATAATTAAGGTCTAATTTATCCGGATTATGACAAACCCAAGACCCAACTTATGATCATAAGGTACAACTAGGGTTTTTCCCACCATCTAAAACAACTCAAAACCCTCCCCCAACAATATTTGATTGAGATTCTAAGTTTTACGGATCGAAAAAATGGATTTGGGGAGCGAAAACCTTACCTTTAGCCTCAAAAATGGTGAAAACCTGTCAAGAATCACCTAGGGTCGCCTCCTAGCTCTCAAAAACGAATATTGCAGAATAATGGTGTTTTGGGGGTTTATTTCTGACTTAATTCGCGACTGGTCCGCTATAGCGGCCACCATCCCGCCATAGCGGCCACCATCCCACCATAGCGGCTTGCACGGAACTAGTTAGTCGAATTAAGAGTCTCAAACTCCCATTTCATAACACACATTCATCCCATGACACTCAAAAAATACATGTTCACGCTAAGATCAGTTTCGAAAGTTCTACTCACCTGAATTCCATTCCGTAAGGTCGTATGGATTCCTTACATCTTAGATATCTACTCATGCAATCAAATTCCTTATTAACTCCCCCAATCATTACCAGATTTCCCTAGACTCACATGACTTCGATTTTCTCCAATTCTGGACTAGGCTAGGAAATCCCAAGTTATTACGAAAAAAATTTCCAGCCCAAAAATTTTCCCAGTTGACTTTTCTATAACGACGGGAATATGTCGTTACACTGCATCACCAAGAAGGTTAAAAGAATTTGAAGAATTTTTGACATTTTTTTTACAGTCAGCCATCTCAAGATCCTCGAAGTAGAAACCTCTCATTTGTTGTTACATGTTGCCTCAAATGAGAAATGACTTCAAATGTCCAAGCCAATAAAAAAAGGAAAAGATGTCACAAATCAAATGTTGAATTATTCAATAAAATATTTAAAATATCAAAAAAAAATTATTACCATGAAAGTTCATGAAAATCCAATAAGTTATTTGTCTTTGAAGATAATGGGGCCAACAAATAATTGACAGTCAATTTGTAGCTTTCATGATCCCAAGAAAAGTTATTGAGAGCCTCAATATCCTTTAAGAACTTCACTCCGTTAAGAGGTATGTTCTTGTTGACATCTTTGGACATAAGTACATTATGTACAAATCAAACTAAGTACGATAACTTCTTATGCTTCTTTAAAAGTTTTTGTCATCCAACAAAGATACCAATCTGAATTTTTGAAGCTTGGGCCAACAAAGGACACCAAATCCTCCTCAATTGACTGTTCATTATTTATTGTTTCATTGTCTTCTATTTTCTTTCGTCTGCGAGGTTATTTTTTGGTGGTAAAAACATGAATGAATTGAGAAGGAGAATGGCAATTTAGACCGATAACTATGGCAAACTCCTTTTTATCAAATCAAAGTGGCGTGTCACAATAATTGACCCTAATCTCATCCTTGTTGACATCTTTGGACACAAGTACATTATGTACAAATCAAACTAAGTACGATGACTTCTTATGCTTCTTTAAAAGTTTTTGTCATCCAACAAAGATACCAATCTGAATTTTTGAAGCTTGGGCCAACAAGGGACACCAAGTCCTCCTCAATTGACTGTTCATTATTTATTGTTTCATTGTCTTCTATTTCCTTTCGTCTGCGAGGTTATTTTTTTTGTGGTAAAAACAGGAATGAACTGAGAAGGAGAATGTCAATTTAGACCGATAACTATGGCAAACTCCTTTTTATCAAATCAAAGTGGCGTGTCACAATAATTGACCCAAATCTCATCCTTTTTTTCATTATCCTCAAACATAAACCTTCTTTCCAGAAGTTCATATACAATGCTCATTTGAAAACGTGCATTATTATTCAAAGGCAAATCAAGATATTGTCCAAAACAACTATTTCTAAAAGAACCTAACAAATCATTCTCTCGGAGTATTTTTCAGAAAGAGTCAAAAGATTTTTTTAACAGCATTAGGCTGAAAATGCACAAAATAAATTATTTGCATTGACAGTTTTGACAACATCTTAGGATGAAGAACTATTTAAATAAATAATGATATCATCTTTTTCTTTTTCTTCCTCTACTTGACGGTATTCTTTATCATTTTTTGTTCTTCTTCTTCCTTAAAATCATTTTTCTTCTTCTTTTCCTTCTCAGCTTCTTCTTTTTTCTTGTCTTTCTATCTCATCACCAATTTTTTCTTGTCCTTCTTCCTCTATTTGAACTTCATGTTCGGGTTAATCATCCCCTTAATCTTTTTCTTCTATTTTTTTGTTTCTTTAGAGGATTGAGAAGGGAGAATTTCTTCTTCTACTTGACAAGAAACTCCTACTTCTACTTCATAGGGGAATACTTACGTTTCTACTTGAGAAGAAGAAGAAATTTTTGGTTCTACTTGAGAAACTCCTTGGGATGCAAGCTCTTCTAAAGGAGGACGGTAATTTACCTTCTTCTTCCTATCATTTTTACTCCTTGATTTCTTGTGAGTTATTTCTACAGTTTTTCTTTTCACAAGAGGCATTTTATCTACAAAAATGAGGTAAAAATAATACCCTATCACTGCTCTAAAAATTGTCAACAACCAACCACAAGAACAATAAAAACAAATATTTATTAACAAGAACAATAAGAACAACACAATAACACATCACCACTCACATATCCGCAAATTAAATTCAGTAGCACACATGAAGCGGAAAAAAAATTCTCAACCACTACAAATTAGGATTTTTTTGAAACAGTTTTATTTCATAAAAAAAAAAGAATAACAACCAACCAACCAACC
Source organism: Solanum acaule (assembly GCA_036250505.1). NCBI lineage: Eukaryota > Viridiplantae > Streptophyta > Magnoliopsida > Solanales > Solanaceae > Solanum > Solanum acaule. Next base: position 10,839 of record JAJOOR010028180.1, on the reverse strand, counting down.
TACAAACAAACAACTCACTAACCATTAAAAACATCATGATTTAAAACTAAAAAATATTTCAAAATCCTAATTTAATTTTACCTTATTTAAGAAGACATCAACGTGAAAAAGAATTATCGGCAATGACGAGCAGTGATACTATTATAGAGAAAGAGAAACTGCAACAAATTACACTTATATTGTAGAAAAATAGAGCAACGTCTAGTGGATCTATGGAGAAATAATGGAGAAAAATAAAAAGAGAAACAAAAGAGAAGAGAGAGACAGAAACACAGAAAGTATTTTTTGTGAATATGAAGTGTCATTTTATATAGGAGAGAGAAAAGATGATTGTTGGTTAATCATTTTTAAGTTTTTTTTTTTTTAAATTTTGGCAACATAATGTTACAACATATGTCAATTTCAAGTTGTGCTGACACAAGTGACATTTATTGCCACATATTACATTTCTGTTGGGACACATGCATATAATTGTGTGATTTTTTCCAACAGAGGTTATATGTGTTGTCACAAATATCAAATAATTTCCTACATAATTGACAGTTGTTCCAACATAAAAAATATAACAATAACCATAATCATTAATATATCATCCAAAAAGGAACACTGTTTACCTATTGTTTCTTAGAACTTATCAACCTAAAGATTTTAAATGGTAATACATAACCATCAAATCTAAATCTATTCAGTAAAAACCATAACATTTTCATTGGGAAATACGAAGTTTGATTATATAGGTCTAGCCCTCTACGAGTCTTCATTGTTACTAACATAGCCACTCTGAGCCTTTAAAATTTCATAATTCCATAGAAGTGAAGCATATCTCATGCAAAAAGGTTCAACAACAATTCCAGAAGATGGTACTTGTAGTCCATCACTCAAAAACTCAGCAAACGCAGCAATAAAAAGCCCACAGTCCCTACATTATGTATCATCTATTAAAAAACTAATAACATTATATTTGTAAATGGTAAGACAAAAAAATGATTTATACAGACTATCACTCGCTTGCTGGGCAATACCAGGAACATATTTGACTTCGAATGGGTGAGATTTATTCTTGCCCTTGTAAGATTCAACAATGGACCAGTTGGTTCAATCTTTTTACTCAAAAAAGCCATTGTATTCAAGGTACTTTGGCAACATTATTGACAATTTTTTAATCTCACAGTACGATTTTTCGTTTATCCTCAATGAGGACATTGAGTCATACACCTTTATGCACCGTTCCTTCAATACAATAACCGCCAGGACCCAATGAAACTCGTCATTACAATTTACCGGGACATAAACCTCATCGGTCATGTGCCAAGGCAGTCCAACGGTTATACTAAACCCTTTGATGATGTTAACGATGTTCTTCTCATAATGAACAACATTGGCCTTGTCGATGTATATTTTGAAAAAACAATCAGTAGTGGTGTATCGATATTTTGAATTACTTTGTTGCTTCGACTTCTTTTGCAAATAATAAAAAATGACATCCACATGCTGCACAGATGCATCAACAACAACTTATGTATCAATTATTTGTATATAAGTAGGTGTTAATTATAAGATAAGTGAGCATGGTTGTACCTCATCATTCCAACATCTGTTGGGCTGGGACATTAAGTAGAACCAGTCTTTCGTCTCTGGGAATGTAACTACAAAATCTAGTTGTTCAAATCCAAGTCTCGAGCAATTAACTAAGTAGTGTCCATCCTTGTCTTTTCTGTAATTTTATAAACATTAAAAATAATTAATTAGTGGACGTCAAGAATATTAATAATAGTTGACTGAATTTACTTTTTTGCATGATTCTTGTAAAGACCCTCGTTTATCCATTGCGAGAAGGATGACATTAGTTGAGTTGGACCATCATCAAAAATGTTAAAACCTTCAAATGGATATTGTTGTTGCACATCATAAGTGACGACTTTGTCCTTGCCTTTTAAGGTTGAGCAAGACAGTGGAGCAGTAGTCATTGGTATTTTTCTTTTTCTAATATTAGATATTAGATAGTGATCTGGAAATTTATTTTTTCAACCTCCTAAACTTTAAATGCTGTGAAATCTTCTTTGATGAACGAACATCAATATTAGATGTCATTTCATTAATAGTATTTGGCCAATCGTAAACACGATTAAAAAATAATCATGTCGTTGTTTGTATCCTTCTCATCGACAGGAAGAACATTTGATGTTAGAAGAGGAAGCAACAAAAGATTAAGCATTTGTTGCCATAAATGAACCTTCATGTGACATTTTATCTACAAGGTAAACAAAAAAAATAAGAGGTTAACATCTGATTATAAAAAATAAGGAACATTAATTTATACTTATGTTGCCACAGATGAACCTTCTGTTACAACACATGAGTAACATGTTACTACATATGACCATTTTGTTGTCATAACACATAGTGACATGTTCCAACATATGATAACTACATTAAAATTTCTACCAACATATGACTCCTCTGTTGCAGCATATGACACTTCTTTCAACAAATGAGTTATATGTTGGACAACTAAATAGACTATATTTCTACCAATATATAAAAAAAATGCTCACAAAAAGAAGAACAAAAGCAACAAAAAATGACTTTTCACTGAACAACAACAACACATACACATTTCCCAAAAATTAGGTTTTTTGGATTTCTCATTTTTCTTTCGTAAATAAGAAATAACAGGTCCCATTAGACCATAATTCAATTTTCATATCTATAGAACAATTTATTGTTTATAACCCAAGACAAGATCCAACTATCAATAATGTGTTGTTCGCAGTCCTAATTTTTTTCAAAGTAATAACGGCTTACCCGTTTTAAGAAGAGTGACGGTCGACATCGGCGTTCAGCTTCAGATAAAGTGATGATTGGTGATAAAGAAGCGGAGAATGAGAATATCTAATCTAGATTTCGATAAGCTGTTAATGGTCGGATTTTCCAAGGAAGAAAAACGTTGGAGAGACGAGAGTTTTGAATGATTTTCTTTACATTTTATACTAATTAGGTTAAAATTAAAATAGTTAAATTTGACCCTCCTTGATTAAAGTGTCAGTAAAAATAAAAATAAAACTTATTTGACACCTTTTGATCAAAGTGTCACTAAAAAACCTACTCAACTTATTTGACCCCTTTTACCTGGTTTAGACTTGTGAGTCACCCTGAAGTTCATCAGTTGCAGATGTGGCATCAAGGTTAGAGTCTTCTGCGGCGAGCGGCGATATTAAACCATAGCTGCGGAATCAGAAAAATCATTATTGGTTAAGCGTCATCTTCGATCCCAAGTATGTCTATATGGAGGCTCAAGAAAAAAAATGGGAAAAGAAGGTTTAATGATCGCCAAGGAGCTTAAGCGCTTGCACTCCAACGCCGCTAGGTTTGAGCGGTTTATGAAGTCCCGTGTTTCTCGTCTACACAAATCTAACCTCGTCGCCATTCTTGCTGAGTTCCAAAGACAAGATCTCCCTTACCTCTCCATGAGGGTAACAATTTGAATTTTTCTTTTTCCTTTTTCTGCTACCAAGTTGTAATCCCTTTTTGGTTATAAAAATTGATTATTGTACAATATATAAAGGAAATTGAAGAAAAATATGGTGCACCATTTGATTTCTAGTCCTTTTAGGTAAATAACTCATCTTTCAATCAAGTGAATCATTTAATGTTTTTGTAGCATGGGTGCTAGCAAATAATATAATACTAATTTTAGAAAATATGTACATAAAATATCTAGTTTTACAAGGTTAATGTTCCCCAATTTTTGCTATATATAACCGTTGAGTTCATTGCGTATTGGGAAAAATGTTCAAGTCTTATTTTGTTCAGAATGTCTATGTATTGTTGTACTTTCATACTCCTTTGACATAATGTAACATTGTGTTTCAGATGTTGAACATGTGTGATTCCTGCTTGAAACATTATCAATTATACGTTGATGGTTAATTCATCCTAATCAATAGATATGTGATGTTCAACCTATATTTAATCCTGATGTTCACTTTAAGTGGATATTCTAGAGTAGAGAGAGAAAGGTTTGCCTAGTGCTAACCTCTTTCTTTAGCTTATATGGAGATGGAATTTATCCACTTTCATTAATAATTTATATAATGTTTATACTACTAACTTTTACTCTTAAACTTTGCAGTTGTACGAGGCTGTGCGCAAAGAAATATGGTATCGTCCAGACATGTTCTTTTACAGTGATATTCTTTTCATGCTTGCAAGAAACAAAAAGGTAGATGAAACAAAGAAGATATGGGAAGATTTGAAGAAAGAAGGGGTGATATTCGATCAACATACATTTGGCGATCTTGTCAGGGCTTTTCTAGATGGTGGATTATCTTTAGAGGAAATGCACATACATGATGAGATGAGGTACTCTCCTGATCCTCCTATGTCTTTACGTTATCGTGTTATGTTGAAGGGGTTACTTCCTTACCCCGAATTGAGAGAAAAAGTGAAGGATGACTTTCTGGAACTGTTACCAGACACAGTAGTTTATGATCCACTTGAAGATCTATTTGATGAGGAGGAATGGAGAAAGGAGAGCGATGATGATTAGAATATGCTGCTGACTTTGATTTTCTCAATGGCATTTTAATTTTCCTCTGGTCAAGAAGATAGTGGAATGGTAAATAGGGAATGCACTGACTTGAAATTGTGTAAGCTGATGAACTGATGGGTGTTTCTGCCTTTGAGAATTTGAAATGTGACCCACGAAGACCGTAGAATATTGGAATTTGATGCAGGTATGATCTTACCTATGATATCTAAACTGAAGGTTGGTTGAATGCGTCTGATGAAGTGGATATATCATTTTTTGCAATTTGTGTCGGAAGAGAATCTGCCAACGTTCTTGGTTTCTCCTTATTGAGTTTTACTTTGATCAAAAGTTTATGAATTCCTGTCATTGTCAGCCATTATCACCATCTCATTCAGTTATTCTTATGAGATTGTGAATGTTTTGTTAGGATAAATGCTCCATCAAAGAAATAAATTAATATATGGGTTAGTCATCCAAATTATTGGTTTTGGTATATGGTTCTTCAGGGCACTCCGGTTTCTGCTGTTCTATTCTTGAACTCGAGCAATATTTCTTATAGTCATACCATGCAATTTACTTTTGATCTCGACGTGTTTGAAGTATCAGGCCATGTGATCATTGTATAACATATTTTCAAGGCATGTCTGGCTACATTTCCTTCTGTCATCTTTTGCAGGGCATTTTGCTATATCTTCTGTCGAAGGATTTTTATAAAATAAAAATGTCGCTTCAGGCCCATTAATCTTGAAATTACACTTGGCCAAATTGAGCAAGAAAGTGTAGTCTTCAGTTAGAGGAAGCTACTCTATAATCTCAAACTGCTAGTTTCTCTGAGATTTTTCTTTTGGGGTTTTCAATATGTCAATATTACATATTTTGTTGCTATGAAATTTTTGCTTCCTAGATCGTACCTTGTCCATCAAGCACCATAACGTCAAATGGAGAACCTAATTAATTTTGAGGCACCTATTTGTTCGTCTCAGAAGTTGAATGGGTTTCATTTAGAATTTGGTTGTACCCGTCTCATGGTGCTCGCTTATTATGATCATTTGTCCTTTCAGAACAACCCATATATATGATGTTTTCTGATTGACCATTGACAAACCAGCCTTCTTTCATGTTCATCTAGAACTTTGAGATATGTACCCCATTACATTCACGCAGTTGTATCTTATTTGCTGGATACGTTCTTTAGTGAGAGTTTTCTCCTCTTTAAGTGTTAAAAATTGAATGCCTAATAATATGTAGAATTATAGATTATTCCACAGTTTTCAAGTCTTAATGTCAGTAGTATCAACCATTCTAATGTTGGAACATAATCTAGGCTATTCCTGCTTGTACTTGAAATCATATTTTGATAGAGACAATCAACTCTTACATTATATAGGAAAGAGAAGGACTGGGCATAAAAGACTATATAGCAATCATTTATGTTGAATCCAGCACTCTTAGGTTTGAAGCAGGGCAAGATCTAGCTCTTAAGGTATGCGCTCAGGGGACCAGTATCTTTTGTTCATACCATGTATTTGTATTAATTAAGAGATCCATAAAATTTTATTCATAGTCGATTGTGAAACCAGTTATTATTTTATGTTAAATTGAAATTATTGTAGGAATCCATAAACTTCAAAATCCGGATCCATCATTGGTTTGAAGTGATACAAAATATTTGTTATGATGCTACGATCTAAATGTTCCTGCTGTACTACTCATAATGAAGAGATTATCATGCACCTTTTTTTCGTACAAGACAGATTGCAAAACATGTTTGGTCTTTGGTCAGAGTTATGGTATATTATTTAGAAATGGTGGTAACATAAAACAATTACTCATGTTTAGTGGCTATCTAAAGCTAATAATGGTATCCATGCAGTGCTATTTCAATGCCTCCTAACTATTATATGCTGGGAGATACGGAAAAATATATATGTGCTTGCTAGGTATGATAATGTTCACTTGTCTGGCAGAGTTATATTATTCAGCAGGTGTGTGAAAACATGACCAAAATTTTTATAGCCAATTTCCCTGTCACGACCCGAGCCTACACCCTGGACGTGGCCGGCACTCGAGAACCATTGCTGGTCCCCAAGCTAACCCTCATCCTGGTTGACTACAAGTGGAAACTGATTCAAGCACACAAAACTTAAAAACTGAATAAAATCAATAACTCAAATACAAAGCTTTAACTCAAAAGAAAACTCTGAATAAAAATAAGATATTCAACTCGCCATAAAATAGGCAACTTAAGTCTTTAAAACATTTAATAAAATAAATGAATAATACAAACTTCTCAACTATATTGACTATCTATGAAGCTTCTAACTGATAGAGATGGAAGTCGGGACAAGACCCACGACATCCTGACTAAACTAAAAAGTAAATGAAATCCTCCGAAAACAAGGAGGCTCACCATAGCTAACTCAAACTCCATGTGACATCAACGAAACTCATGTTGATGATCCTGAATACTTGGATCTGCATCATGAGAAGATGCAGGTCAAATGGCTTAGTACGTGAAATGTACGAGCATGTAAGAGGAATTCTAAAGCATAACATAAGCTCGAAACTTGATACAAAGGAAACATACTTACCTCTTCTCAACTCACTCAACTCAAAGAAACATAGCTCAACTCAATGATAAGATATTCAACTCAGAGGTATACTCAAGGAATACTCAAACTTACTCAACTCAGAAGGTTACATACACAACTCAAAGATATGATATTCGACTCTGGTACTCAACTCTGGATACTCAACTCAATATAAAGCAACAATACACATGTAATATATGGAAATCTTTATAAAACAGCAAAACAACTCAGTTCGTTAAAGAAAATACAATAACAAACTCAACTTTACTCATATAATAAAGTAATATAGTTTTTGTGGGAGTTTCTCTAACCGACAACCATCACTTAAGAGCCATAGTGATGATACAACACTTTACCTCACGCTGTCAAGGACCATCCTATACCTTGCCATCAGTATAGGACCTAACTTAACTTAGTGGATCCACTAGTCTATGCGGAAAGGATTCATCTAAAAAGTATGACCCTTTTCTACCAATGATGGCTACATGGTTTTCATGGAGACTTGAGTTAATAGGAAACTCACATCCCCACATCGGTGCTCAATAATACTCCCAAAATATAATAGTAGCTCTTTATGTTTAAAACATACTTCTTTCTTTGGTTTGAGATAATTACTCAAAACTTAGCTTAAAAGTTCTCTTGGAATCGATGTTCCCTTTCTTGCTTAAAACTCTTTTGGAAATCTCAGTTTTCCTTCATCTTAAATGTGAAAACATTTACTTTTGGGAATACTTAGTTCCCATATATCATTTTAAAGAAAATGAACTTTACTCTTACTCTTTACTCAACTTCAAAGCTGAAGTCTTAAAACAAAGTTTAAACATTTGTAAAAGACTTCTAAAAATATGGTTCATGTCGATTTATGGACGTGAATGACTCAATGCAAAGTTTTCAATAACCATAGATAGAACTCAATGCTTGGAACTCAAGAACTTCAACAATACTACTCACTTCATCACTTCAAGAATGCTTAACTCAGAGAGTTCACGCGGAATTTATGAGCATAAACTACTCAACTTAAGGACTCGAATATACTTCTCGTTTCAAGATTGCTCGACTTATAGGGTTCATGCGAAATTATGGACATGAATAACCTAACTCAAGGACTTCATGGGTAGCATGTAATAGTCCCATGATTAGGAATGTAATCTCAAATGGGTTAGAAACTTAATACTTAAGACTTAGGACATGGGGACATTACTCCTCTCATAAATACTCAACTTATGGAGTTCATGCGGAATTTATGGGCATGAACGACTTGACTCGTAAGTCTACATAACATTATGGAACCCATGTATACAACTCTTCTCTTTCTCTTACTTACTTCCTCAAAACTTAACTTAAATTGATGATGGATCTCAAAGGATTCACAATTGAACTCAAAACTTTCTTGAACTCTACTCTTAACTCTCTCTTTAATGTGAATTATGAATTCAAGAGTTTTGGTTCATGATATGAAGGATCTCATGATGACAAAGTAGATTCATGAATACATTCTCCTCATCCTCATACTCACTTGCTCGAGTCTTGAAACAAGTTACTAATAATTGTAGAAAACTCCTCAAAAGATTCTAAGGGACCTTATCAAAAGGTTTGAAAGAACTCTCAAACTTGACTCTCAACTCTACCTTGAATTTGAATTATGAATTCAAGGTTATGATCATGTTATGAATGATTTCTAGGAGTTTAGAAGTAGCTTAGAGTAGTTAGAATCGAAAAGGAGTGAAGGTGCCCTTTAAACAAACTCAAACGGGGCAACCGACAACAAACTGGAGGGGGCAGGTGACCCTGGCGCTATGGGTGGCGCGGGGGGCCAGCCCCTAAACTTCAGAGGAGGGTTTGGGGCGCTCTGGCTGGTGCGACGCGCCAGGCCCCAACCCAGAAAATCGACGAATTTTCCTTGCTCGTTTTCTCACCCTAACTCGCCTAGAATCGAACGGTTTCTTCCCCAATCACTTAGAATTGATTACTTAACATAAGTACACTCTAATCTACTAAATACATCCCTTAAAACACTCACTTTGATCTCAAGAAATCATCCAAAACCCAACACAACAAGATTTAGAATGAACTTTAAGAACACCTATCAATAACTCATCAAGAACTCAAATCTTTCAACTTCAAGAATGAAATTTGCGCCGAAAATAACATGTTTGGCGTGTGGGTGAACAAGCCCAACACTATGGAAGCTTACATACCTCTTAGGGATCAAACCCATGGCGACAACCCGCAACAACTCTCAAGAATTTCGACGAACGTTTCGATCCTTTCTCTTTTCTCTTCTTCTCTTCTCTTCTTGAACTCTCAACTAAAACTCTAGGCGTAAACTAGGATTATAAAACTGAACCTAATCAGATTATACCCCTAAAATATTACTAAAAATGAATTAAATCTGATTGGGTAAGGAAAAGACCAAAATACCCCTTACTATTTTCGGCTAACCTTCCTTAACTGGACAGCCTAACTTCAAAAGGTCATATCTCACTCATCCAACCTCGAAACTTAGCAAACTCGGCGGCGTTGGAAAGATAATTCAAAGGTCTTTCCTAATGTATCTGGTATCACACATAACTCATCTTGAACTAGAAGTTATGGTCGTTTGAAGTCGACCCAAAACTCATACTTAGCTTAACTTGCAAAATTTCAGATTTTGCTATTTCCAATTTAATTCTTTTTGGAACTCAAGGTGCTACATCTAGTGCCTTAACACTTAGAAATTTTAAATTCCTCGGTAAAATTCTACTCACAACGAAGGATGGTTCAAGCCTTAGCTCAATATTTTTTTTTTGGAGTGTTACATTCCCAAAGCCTGAAATTTGATGTGTAATGCAGTGGAAAAGGCAAAACAAGTAATCAGTAGTGAACCGTTTAAATGGAATAAGCCTGAGTTTGAATGGCTAAAATTAAACATTGATGACTGTTGTAAATGGAATCGGGAAGCTATGGAGGAAGTTGTTGTATCATTAGGGCCAACCTTGGTTGCTCTGTCCTGGCCTGTGCTGAATAATATGGCCGAGGGAAAATCTCTTTTACAGGGTGTGAAACTGTGTATTTGCAGAAGTTCATTTTATGTGATGCTGGAATCTGATTCCCAATTGATTATTAACATGATTAACAGCAAAACGAAAGCACCTTGACAGATCCAACATGCGAATTGATCTGATTGTTCACCTCTTAAGTAGTGTTATTTTGTTTTTGTCCACACATACTGAGTGGGAAATATGACTGTTGATCAACTAAGCCAATATTCGGAAAGATTAAGAGATCAAGTTACATTTGGGGTGTGTTTGGTACGAAGGAAAATGTTTTCCAAGTAGAACAAGTAGATTTTTGATTTATTTTCTCATGTTTGGTTGGTGAGTAGAAAATATTTTTTGAAAAATATCTTTTAGTGTTTAATTTATGAATGAAAAATATTTTTGAGAAAATATCTTTTCTTTTTACTAGAGAGTAGAAAATAATTATTGAAATTGAAAATATTTTTTTAAAAACAAACTTAATTTTTTTTTTGGAGGGGGTGAGGGGATGTTTGCGGGTAGGCGTGGTGTGGGGTGAAAAAATAAAAAAATTAAATTGGAAGTATTTTTTAAAAGCAAACTTTAATTATTATTTGGGGGGGGGGGGGTGTTGGGGTGTGGGGTGAAAAATAAAAATTCAAATTGGAGATATTTTTTAAAAACAAATTTTTGTTATAAAACAAAGAATTGGATGTACATG
>JAJOOR010028179.1:0-17611 GCA_036250505.1 Solanum acaule | reverse complement strand
TGCCCCCATATTTTATTGCACACCTATTCTTCCACAAGTTCCAACAAATAAAGATTGGAGTGGATTGAAGAATAAGTTTATGGGCCTCATTTTTGTAGCTGTTTTCCACCATCTCATAATCATATATCTAAGAGGAATATAATCAGTTTGGATGCCCAGGGAGTCAGCAAAGAATTTCCAAACCTTTTTGGCAAATATCCCAGCATTAAAAATGTGATCAATGGTATCCACTCCTGCTGGATGACAGCATAAACAGTCTGTAGGTTCTATGCCAAAATTGGAGAGTTTCTCATTTGTAGGAAGCCTGCCTCTTAATGCTCTCTATAATAGAAAAGAGCAATTGAAAGGAATATTTCTATGCCAAGTGTGAGTGTTAATTTTGGTTTTGGTTCTTTGTTCTCTGATGGAATTCCAAGCAGAAGTACAGGTGAACACACCATTACAGTTGAGGTTCCACACTGGCTGATCTGGAATACCTTGTTGAAGCTGAAGCTGAGTAGCAAGAATGTTGTGCACCTGAGTTGGAGGAGCTAGCTAAATTATCTTGTTTATATTCCATTGTCCCTCTTCAGTAAATTCTTAGACAATGTCATTGTTGAATCTGTTGTTATCTTCAGTGAACTGAGCCAATGGGCCAACCCCTAACCAATTATCCCACCAGAATGAGCATGAACCAGACCTGATTTTTCATTGTATGTGAGTCTCCACCTTGTGTTTATTCCTTGTCATAAGCCTCCAAGCACGGGAGTCTTGACAGCCCTTTTTTTTGCTCACATGGTTAGATCTTTGACAATATTTAGCCTTTAGGAAATCGCCCCATAAAGTTTGCTTGGACCTAAAAATCCACCACTGTTTGTATTGGAAAGATTGACAAACATCACTCATGAGTCTAACCCCAATGCCCCCTTCATCATAAGGAAAACTTAGGTTCTTCCAAGAAGACCAGTGATATTTTTTCTTATCATTTCTCCAATCCCAATAGAAATCAGCCATGATACCTTGAATTTGCTTAATAGTGGTCGAGGGAGGGGAAATAGCTGATAGTAGATGTATAGGAAGTGATTGGAGGACATGCTTGATCAGAGTAGCTTTCCCCCCATAACTCAACATTTTTGACTGCCAACCTGTGATTCTGGTAACCACTTTGTTGACCATTTCTGAGAAGTAGATAATTCTAGGTCTACCAATAAAGAGGGGGCATCCAAGATAAGTGATTGGAGCTTCTTTCTGGTGAATGCCAGTATATTTCTTGATTCTGTCAGAAGTAGTCCTGAAGGCATTGGAAGGAATCAAAAAGTGACTTTTGGCTTTATTAATGAGTTGTCCTGAAGTATGCTCATAAATAGCCAAAGTCTTCATAATCAGCATGAGTGAATGCTTCCTTCCTGAGGTGAAAATGATGATATCGTCTGCAAAGCTCAGGTGATTAATTTGGGGGGCCCTCATTTCCATATAGAAACCATGGTATAGAGGGTCTTGGTGGAGTCTGTTCAAAGATCTGGAGAGCACCTCAGCACCTAAAATAAATAGGGCTGGGGAGAGGGGGTCACCTTGCTTCAAACCTCTTGTTGAGTGAAAGAATCTATATCGCTTGCCATTGATAATGATGGAGTACCAATTATTATACATGATCCTCCAAGTCATATCAATGAAAACTTCATCAAACCCCATTTTCCTGAGAACCAAGCAAATGTATGACCAAGAGACCCTGTCATAGGCCTTAGCCATGTCTAATTTGATTACTACATTGCTACCAATGGTGGGCTTTTTAATCTGATGAATAATTTCTTGAGCAAGCATAATATTCTCAGAAATGCTTCTGCCCTTGACAAATCCTGATTGGTTGGTGGAGATTAAGGAAGGTAAAATAGGGGCCAACCTAAGACATAGTAGCTTGGAGATGATTTTGTTAGTAAAATTGCTCAAACTGATGGGTCTGAACTCAGAAAGTTTATTGGGATTGTTCACTTTGGGAGTAAAATCAAACAAGCATGAGAGAAATACTTGGGGAGCCTCTAACCACTGAAAAAAGCATGAATGACAGCCAACAAATCATGTTTAATAATACCCCAACACTTTTGAAAGAAACAACCATTCATTCCATTAGGACCTGCTGCAGAGTTAGGATTCATAGAAAAAACCACCTCTTTCAGTTCCTCAATAGTTGGAAGTGAACTCAGTTTGTTGTTTTGATCTTGAGTAACCATCCTTGGGATACAGTTCATAGGAGTCTCATCAATAAACTTCTCTTCTCCAGTGAAAATATTCTGAAAATGCTCACAGGCAGATTCTGCTATATGTTCATCCCCTTGTATCCATTCATCATTGTCATCAAGGATTTTGAGGATAAACAACTTCCTTCTCCTTCCTCTAATCAAGGCATGAAAAATTTTTGAGTTTCATCTCCCTCCTTGAACCAGTGAAGCTGTGATTTTTGTCTGAGAATAGAGTCTTCAATTTTCATGTATCTGATATAATCAACATTAATTGCATGAAGTGCAGCTCTATTTTTATCAGTATTGTCTTGAATCAGGCTTTCTTCTGCAATTTTCACCTTCTCCTCATATTCTTTGACTTTGGCATAGATGTCTCCAAATTGCATTTTAGACCAAGAACTGAGTGTGGCAGCAACCCTCTTCATTTTCTGATGGAAAATCCACATAGGGTCCCCTTCCATATGTCTGTCCCAACAATCAGTCACAGTGTCTAGGAAAGTAGGTTGATCTGCCCAGCAGTTAAGAAATCTGAAATATTTGATGTAGTTTGCCTGTCTGACATTCATCTCCATGAGAATTGGGCAGTGGTCTGACCCCACAGAAGGAAGGTGAGTGATGCTAGTGTGTGGCATGTCCTGCAGCCACTTGTCATTAGCCATAGCTCTATCCAACCTTTTCCAAATTCTAAAGTTGATACCCCTTAGGTTAGACCAGGTAAATTTAGGTCCATTGAACCCCAAGTCCATTAGTCCACAAGCTTCAATAACACTAATAAACTCAAGGCTCTTTCTCATGTTGTAAGGGATCCCACCAAGTTTTTCCTCATTGTTGGTAATGACATTGAAATCACCCACAACACACCAAGGAACATCATTTCTAGTATCAGCATAGTGAAGCATTCTTTCCCATAATGGTCTTCTGAGGTAGTCTTTGCACTTAGCATAAGCAAAAGTCTTGATGTAAGTACCAGGTGCTTCCACATGGTTGATTTCACAGGTGATTTGTTGTTCATCTGCTTCCAAAACTTTGCATGAGACCTCAGTTGTCCAAAACAACCAAATCTTTCCATTGTTGTTGCTAGAAACATGATCCATGGCAAGCATACTTTTAAACATACTCATTTGAGTATTGTCTGAAAAATGCTCTAAGATGGCAATCATGGACAAGTGATAAATATTTTTGAGAATTTTGAGTCTTTCTATGACACCTTGGGTGTTGATACCTCTAGCATTCCATATGATTGTGTTAATCATTGAAATGATCTGGAGGTGAATAATCTTGTGTTTGGTCTGCCTGCAGTGACTGAGGCAATGGGGAGGGCCTTCTTGGGGGGAAATCTCTCCAAATGTATGCCTCTGGGGGAGAGACCTTGCTTGGTAGTAACCTGTTGAAGCTCATTTTCCAGATCAATATCATTACTAGGACTGAAAGCTTTGAGCAACAGCTCACTAGTTTCATCATCCTCATCCTGAATATTAAGTGGCTGGTTGTCAACATCCATTTCATCTTCTGAATGCTCAACATCATACTCATCAATCTCTTGACCTCTTACTGTTTTTTGTAGATTTGTCTGATCAGGAGGCTTGCCAGGGGAAGTAGTATTAAACTGAGCTTTAAGAGGGATCACATCCAGACCTTGTTGCTGATCCACCATAATAAATTTTTTTACAGGAATTTAAATCCTCTGCCTGATGATTGGGATCAGTTTCAGTCTGAGCCTGTTCATGTTGTTGTTTTCCTGCCTGCTTCTTCTTGTTGGCCTCTCTCTTTTTCTTGCTTTGTTTGTTTTTGCTTTTGGGGGTGGTCTTCTGTTTACTAGTACTGGCTTTGTCACCCATGTCCTTGGCCATTGAGCCTTTCTGAAGGTTGTCATTCCCATTTCTGTCATTAACCTGTTGATTTCCATCCTTAGTGTGATCCTGTTTTTGTTGCTGTGTTGTTGTATCTTGGTTACTGTCTTTTGTTTGATAAGCAGAACTTTTAGTGATAGCAAGGGTTTGAAGGTCACTCCTATGGTCAATCAATGGGCTCTCATGCATAACATGAGACAATTCCTTCCCCTTAGGTTCCCCTTCCTGCATGTTAGTATGTTTCTCCTTCACAACCATCCTCCCTCCATTAACTTCCTCAGCCATAATAAAGGGGATTTCAGGGGAAGGGGTCTCATTTTCAACACAATGATCATCAACAACAATTACAGAGGTTGGGAGTGGTGGGATCTGATCATCAGATTCCACTTGCTTAGCACCAGAAGGTTTGAGCATCATATTTGATCCCTGCATTTGCTGCTGTGTATTGTTTGCTTTGGTCTGTTGTACCTGTTCCTGTGAGTGTATTGTCTTACCTTGGTCATACTTTTGGGTGTGATTCTTATTCTTCCTCCTGGTCTGAGTTTACCATTGTTCTTCATTATGAGTGTTGTTGTTAGTTACTTCCCCTCTTTTTGTTTGCTTATTTGACTGCATTTGTTCCTTCTCCTCATGCTGCTGCTGGTTGTTTTTTGCCCCTTGGTTGTTTTGTTTGTCTTCACTTTTCTTGTTGTTTTCCATTTCCTTTCTCTTCTTGATTTCCTCATCCCTTATCTTCAAAGAACAAGTACCTGCAATGTGTCCTTGATGTTTGCAGTATAAACAATAAGGAGGAGTTTCCTCATACTCTACTACCTACCACTTACCTTTAGATGGATCCTTCTCCGAAAAACCAAGCCATAAATGTTGAGGTCTTTCCTTTGTAAGATCTATTTGGACTC
This sequence comes from Solanum acaule, assembly GCA_036250505.1. Classification (NCBI taxonomy): domain Eukaryota; kingdom Viridiplantae; phylum Streptophyta; class Magnoliopsida; order Solanales; family Solanaceae; genus Solanum; species Solanum acaule. Next base: position 12,646 of record JAJOOR010028179.1, on the reverse strand, counting down.
TGACTTTTGCCACACTCCCTCTTGTTTTTTGTAGGGAAGCAGAATCCAGATACAATGCTTTACCAATGGGGGCCAAGAGAGCAGTTAAATAATCCATGTAATAGCAATGCCAAGGAAGTTCTGGCAGTGTAACCCAAATGGGAACAACTGGAGTTTCTTCCTCAGGCTTGAAGGTTGGAGTCCATACCTACAATCTCATTAAGTGCCCTGCAATAAACATTCTTTGTTTTGTCCATACTGTGATGTGATCAGCTTCATTGTCAAGATCAATATAAATGTGTCTTGAGTTAAAATGTGCAATTCTAACTCCACCAGTTAGTTGTGTTTGAGCAATGAAACTTTTTCTTATCACCTCCATTTTGGGCATTGAATTGATGAATTTTCCAACAAGAGTATATTTGCATCTTTCTGCCATTTTGAGCATAAAATCTTCTTCATGGAAAGTAATGGAGGGATGTCCTTGTCTAGTGGCCATGATAGGGGGTGATGATAACATGGTTGGTATTTTTAGCTTGGTTTGCTCTAAGTCTGGTAGCAAGGGACTGCACAACAGTGGGTGGGGAAGGTTCAGGGATTTGAGAGTTGGTATTCTTATTGCCAGAGTTGTTGAAAGGTGGTCTGTTTTGATTCTTTTTGGGACTAAATTGGTTGGTTTTAGGATGGTTGGGTCTGTAAGTATCAAAATTGGATGAGACTTTGATGGGAGGAGGAATTCTAGGATCCATTGTGGTGTTTCCTTTGTTAGTTCTCACCACAGTTTGCCTATTTCCATCAGCCTGCACATTATGAATACCTTTCTCATGCTCATTTTGTATTTCAGAATTCAACAAATTGTGAGACTTATTGTGATCATGTTGATTGTGAGCATTAGGAGCTAACTTACCTGTTATGTTGTTGTTGGCCTTTGGTGTGTGATCTTTATCATGTTCTGAGTCTCCTGAAGTCCCAGTCGAGCTGCTCATGTTCTTAGTGTGATTGGGGTCTTTGGTTTGTTCCAAGTTGTTACTTCTTTGCTCTCTATTAGCACCCTTATGCATTTGATCATGATCACCACAATTGCCCTTTCCTGCAATTTGGTTTATGCTCCTTTCTTTGCCCAGGTGACTTTCAACAAACACCTTGCCTGCATTAGGATTGTTAGCTAAATTAGATTGATTATTGCATTTAGAACTTACCTCAATATTATTCTCCATGTTTTTGCTGCCTCCCGATGGTTGTTCTCCTCCCTGAGCTTCATTGGCATTGTAATTCATCGATATGGCCTTACTAATTGTTACGCTCTTGCCAGCAGTCTTAGTGGGGAGAATTGAATGATTCATGCTTGAACTTTGCTGGGATGAAGTTGTGGTGATCATGCCACCTTCCTGCATAGGAGTACTTTTATTTGCAGTCATCAGCTTGTTCAATTGACTTCCGGTGACTTCGTCGGAATCTTTGCCGGAATTATTTCCTTCATTAACATAGTTGATATTGATATGGTTAGGAGAGTTATGTTGAGTATAATCCAGCAATGTATTTTGTACTTCCAGAATCTGCCTCAAATCCGACGAATGTTCATTTGAATTTTGAGGCGATTTTGGAGAACTTTCCTCACAATTCGCCTTGGTAAATCTCTCAATTGGTAAGAGTGAATCTTTTGATTTTGTAACCATAGGTAGCTCGATAGGTGTAGAGTTCATTCCATCGACTAGAACAATCTGAATCACTCCCGATTTCTCCATGGAAATAATTTGTTGAGGCCACTTCAACTCGTCTTCCGAAAGATGAACAGTCATCGCCGGACTAGAATTCAAATTCCTAGAGTTGTGGTTCGAAGTTGTGGGTGATTCTTGTTGGAGGAGCTGCGTCTCACTATTATGCATCGTTTCCACTTGGTCCGGTGGCCTGAGGACCACCGCCGGAGGCTGTGCAGCCATTCCGGTGGGACTGTATTTTGGAGCTCCTAGTGACCGTTAGACATATTTTTGGAGAGAGAATTTGGTTCAAATTTATTTCCTAAGAGCTACTTAACCATTAGAATTTGTCATGTACAAATACAATGTGCTAGTGAGTCTCAAATGGAGGATAAACGGATATTATAGGCATACGAGAACACTTCTTTTAGTTTTGTATGTTTAGATTGAATCACATGACTCATACTTGCTTTTGTGAAAGTTCTTTTTTTTTTTTTGTTTCGATCGCCAAAAATCCCTTGTCACGTTCTCATGATTGTTATTTTATATTGAATCTTCATTGTTTGAAATGTGTTATTACAGTTTAATTTATATAATTCCATTTGATGACTTCTCTAGAAAGAGATTAATCATTTGGATTAAATTCAATAAAATGTATCTTGATACCATCAAATATACACATAGCCTAAATCCATTAATATGTAACTTGATGAGTACATGTTGTGATACAACTATTACCATACACAACATAGCTCGCTTACCAAATCGCTATTTGAGTAGTCTTTAAGATATGAGGAGGAAGAAAATTAAAACTATCTACGAAGCTTTTGAGTATTTATGTAAGGACCTCACCTTGAAATATTTTTCTAAGATCTCATACAAAATATTCTACTTTTCGAAATTACACTTCATACTACTATTTTCTGACAAAGCATTCTGATAGTCCTACCATGTTGGAGTCAACTATCTGGATCTTCAGTGATAATAGATTATTATAATTCCGTTTAGTTAACATAATACCCTCTGATGACTCCTCCTCTAGTAAGTGACTCATAATTTGGATTGTATTCACGAGCAACCCACTCTTTCTCCTTGGGACTATAACGATACGTGAAGTTCTCATCAAATCTCCATTCACAAGGCCCCGAATGGCTAACACACTCATAGTGGGAATTAAATGCCACGAATGTTCCCATGTTTGTGGAGCAATTGAACATTGTTGAAGTGGGGAGGAATTTTTTGATTTTAACGGTGATGTTGAAGCTGCCCATAGTATTGAGGTGCTTAACTTCACCATCATCATCGAAGGAAAAGCAACGAACACTAAGGTAATTTGTATGGTTGTTGGTTATGACAACAATTTTTTCATCTGGTAATCCTGTTGCAACATTTGAGACATTTAAATTAATCATGATCAAGAACAATATTGTTCTCGAGGTGATAGTTGCTATTATTTTATCCTCTTCCATGGTGTATGCTCCTTTTTCCTCCTAAAATATCAAAAAATAAAAGAAATATTAGGAAAAATTATTAAAGAAAATTAAAACTGGTTGGCAGGTGTTTAATAATTCTCTTAATATAGAGATAATATATAACACTTTTCATTCCTTAGTTATTGGTATAATTTCATTTTGATCCTTTGAATTAGTATGCAATTCATTACATTTGACCTTAAATCAACTATAACACGACCCCATTATGTAAAAATATATGTTAGATTTGGATTTTAGAACTATATTACTATTAAATTTGATGTAACAACACAATTTAAATATAATATAGGTAACATTAATTTTATAAATGTTTATTCAAGAAAGATGTAGAAAATTTCGTTAAAAGCGTCCAAGTAAAATAGAGAAAATATACCTTATATTTTTCGTGTGAAGGGTTTTTGGAAAGGATTTTTCAAACTTCACTAAATTCTTCTTCTTCTTTTTTCTCTCTCTCCTTGCTTTGTTGAATGATCAAACTTTCCATGATTGCTATATATTTAATAAAAAAAAAATCAAACAAGAGGGATAGAGTTCTTGTAGGAGGTTTTAAATCTTTTGAACTTTTCTTAGGCTTTTACTATTTTTGAGTAGCTAACCTTCCAATAGAATAAAAAGAATGTATCTTAATTTAGATATACAAACTTGTGGTTCCTCTTATTTGTAGCAACACCAAATATAATAATGCCACAATCCTAGGGATTTAAAAGGGTATTATCCAACCAAAAATAGGTTAACTTAGTTATTACTCTCTTTGTCTCAAATTTTTGGTCATCATTTGACAGTATTTGTGTCATCGTTTATGTTGACACAATTAAGAAAAACAATTAGACTTTTGAAATTTTTGATTTAAAATAGTTTTGACTATTTCTATAGCTATAAACTATTTCATTAATGGTAAAAACAATCATTTTAAAGTTAAATTATTTTTAATTATGAAAAGGCGACATTTTTATGGGATGAACCTAAAAGAAAAATATGTCATTTTCGGTAGAAAACTCGCACACATGATAGTTGAGATGTGTTTTGAAAAATAGTTGGTGATAGTTCAGGTAGTAAATTTGCACACCTGATAATTCAGGTATGAAACTAAAAAAAGGGATACTTTAGATGTGTTTTTGAGTTCTAATATGATACTTTTTAAGGTCGAAAAGACAAACAATCAAGTAAGTTATTGATAGGATACATGACGGTGCCACAATGGTGCAAGGAGTTCTTTTGAATCTTTTTGTTAAAAATTACACGATATATAAGAAATAATAGTAAAACATACACTTTAATCAAGTATCACATGTTTTGCTAGTTTCATATTTGAACTATCATGTGTTTGTGTTTCTTACATGAATTATTACCAACTATTTATTGAAACACATCCCAACTACTATCTTACTATTTGGGTATACTCCTTTTTGTTTAAAAATAGTGCCATTGGGCACTCCACACGAATAATTAAAAGAATTAATTGATAATTTTTAAAAGCAAATTAAGAGATAATGATAAAAAAAAACACTTGAAGTAACTTTTTTTGCGAGTTTCCTACGTGACCATCATATATTCACATTGTCACGCCCTAATTCTACACCTTAGGCATGACCGACACTCGGAAATCATTGTTGATCCCAAACGAATCCTTGGTATAACTGACTACATAGCGGAAGTCTAAACACATACATGCAGAAAATTTAACAATGAGCATTTGAAAACACTAAGCTAAATCTCATGCAACGTCTGAAAATACTGAATATAGATAATGAAAATGTTCAAAACATCTTAACGGAAATATTGAACTATCTCTCTAACTTTGTCCATGAAGCCTCTATTAGAATAAAGTTAGGTGTTGGGACAAGACCCACAACTACCTCAAAGTTACTAATTGACTACTACTACTACTATTAATGAACATAATGAATGGAGTCCTCCGAAAGCAAGGAGGTCTCACCAAAGGCTGGAAAGGTAGTGATCTCAATGAAGCGCATGTTGATGATCCGAGCACATGTATATGCATTATAAATGATGCAACGTTGAGAGACATCAGTACATGGAATGTGTCATGACCCAAAAATGGGTGTGATGACACTCGTCTTATCCTACCATGATAAGTCAGGCTAAAACTCAGAAATAATAATGATAGAAATGTAGAAATAAAAATATCAAAAACATAAATGCAAATAGCTTAGGCAACTCATAAATACCCTCAAACCTTGGGTGTCACATGTACAAGTGTCACGCCCCGAGCCTACACCTTAGACGTGGACAACACTCAAGAACCATTGTTAATCCCTAGCGAACCCTTGACTTGGCTGACTCTTAGCGGAAGACTTACTCAAACAATATGCGGCTTAAAATAAAATTCGATCATTTAAACTCAAAGTCAATACTCAACTCAAACGTATGAAAATATTCAATGTAATAAACATAATAGTTGTAAAATAGTTTAACAAGAACTCTGAGGACATCTCTAATATAACTATCTATGAAGCCTCTAATAGTAAGATAGGTGCTGGGACAATACCCACGACATCTCAAAGTTACTAAATTGTAAGTAAATGTGAAGTCCTACAAAATGCAAGGAGGTTCACCAAAAATTATCTGAAGTGCAAACTGATCTCAACGAAGCGCCTATTGATGATATCGAATACATGTATTTGAATCATAGAAAGATGCAGGTCGAATGACATCAGTACATGGAATGTACGAGTATGTAATATAGCCGAAGAAAAATAACTAAAAGAAGGGACTACCAAGATAAAATATACTCAAGCTGAATCTAAAGTAATAAAAAGTTAAATCATTTATAACTTTACAAATACTTACTCATCTCTGAACTCAACATAATAGGTGATATATAAAAATACCTCTTAACTTTAATTGGGAGATTATCTAACCGAAAACCATCACTATGAGCTTCGTGATGATGCAACATCTCACCCATATTGCTAGAACTATACTATACCTTATCGGGGTATAGAACCTCTCAACTAAGTGGATCCACTAAGCAATACAAAATCATCTAAAAAGTATGACCCTTTTTACCCATGTTGGCGACGTGGTTTATAAGGATGTTGAGTTGTCTGAACTCGTTCCCATATTGGTGCTCAATATTAATCCCAATAATATATACTCATGCTCAAATGTATAAAACATACCCTTTCTCTAGTTTTAAGGTAATTGCTCAAAATATCCTCTTAAAAGTGGTAATGCTCTGATGTATTTCTAAACTCATTACTCATTTAGAAAACAAGGTTTCTCTTTTGTCAATGTAAAAGGTGTTACATTTGGGAATACTTAGTTCCCTTATACTCTTACTCAAATCATTTTAAAAATTCTTTCTCAAAACACTTCTTTGCTTTCTCAAAAAATTAGTTTAAAACGATTATGTTTGTTTGAATGATCCTCAGTAAGAACTCAATAAATACTTAGGGATAGGGTTAATACTAAAATATAGACATGAACAATCAACTCAACAATATCAATGCACAATATACAACAACTCAATAATTAGGAATATAAACTCAAAATAAGAAATTTAAGAACTCGGAACTCGGAACTCAACATCAAACTCATCTCAAGAATACTCAAAACTAAGGATAGAACCCTAGATTACTCTTTTACTGAAAGAAAATAGATGTAGGGGATAAGGAAGAACTAGCCAACACCATAATAGCCTTATATACCCGAAAGAACAAAGTTCTTGGTGAAATCAACGAAGTACAGAGAACACTCAAAACTCTAGTTTTTTCTCCTCTTGGAATCTTACTCTAAAGACTTGAAGTGTTAATGAATTCAAAAGAACTAATTTACACTTTCTAAACCCTTAACTAGGTGTAAAAAGGTCAGGGTTTAGTCTTAGAAGTATTGAAAAAAAAGACTAAACTACCCCTCTTAAAACTGATAGATCGTAGATCCCATCCGTGTAATTTATATTGAATTTTAATACTCAAAATTTCATTCTACGAGTCCAATCTACGACCCGTAGAAGTTTCTACGAATCGTAGATCCAATTTGTTGACTCTATACAATTTTCAGGCTCAAAAGTCCATTCTACAGGTCCAAACTACGGCCCGTAGAATGGATTCGTAGGAATTGGACCCTAAAAATCAGACTCTCTGAATTTTTTGACGACTTGACATTACGAGTCATCAAAATTTTGATGTCCCGTAGAAAGGAGTCATTGGAACTAACTCAGGAAACTTTTTTGCGGTAGTCTCTGGTAAAACGACCATAATTGTTTTCTTCAAACTCAAAATGAAGCAAACTTGGTGGCATTAGAAAGAGGAATCGAAGACCTTCAATTTGGTAGGTATGGCCACCTATTTCATTATGTGCTAGGAGATATGATTGTTTGAAGTTGACCTAACCAAAATCTTACATCAAAACATACTCGATAAGGAAGCTTTCAACTCGACTTTGTGCTAGGAGATTCTAGTTACCTCAATTCTTATCAAAATCCATTCCCACACAAAGGAATTGAAGTTTACACATATGAGAAATTTAAGAATCACCCAATACGACCTGACATGTAAATAAAGAATGGTTCAAGCGTTAGCTTATAAATTTTTGGGGTGTTACAACAAACCACTAAAGTATTACAACTGAATTGAAAGAAATTACAAGTCTCAAACGTCTTTGTTTCTAGAGTAGAACAAGAACATAATATGGAACAAGTGGTCCGCTGAAATGACAAGCAACTACCTCTCAAGTATACACATAAAAGCCTCAGACGAAGTAGAGAAGAATGATAACCACACGGATTTGGGCTCATACCCTACACAAGAGTAGAAGCAAGGAGTGAGTACCAAATAACTTGATATGCCCAAATTACACCTCCCTAAAGAAGTATAAGTGGTCATTGGTCAAATAAAGAACCTAACAGAGGTTAGGGTTGATACCACGAGGAATGAGGTCTAGACTTAGGCTAATTAACAGTAGATTGTACTTTTAGTAAGATTATTTCCATAAAATGGGGGGTTTGTAAAAAAAAGATATATTGATTTAGTTGAATAATAAGTAACCAAGTAAACAGGATTGAATGTTTTGTTAAGTCAATAAAAGATGAAACTAGGGTGTACTTGTTCCCCACAAGTCTTTAACGCAGTAAACCTTATTGTAGTAATCATGTATAGTTTTTAACATGCAAAGTTGATAAGTTATGTATCTCCTAAGTGATTGGTCGTCCAAATAGGGAATTTCACCAAGCAACTTGATCGGTCTACGGGTGTGTGCTTTACTAACGCTTACCCTTGACCCAGATTAGCCTTCACATATATGGTTCCAGCTATTAGATAATGTATTAACTCGCTCAATCTCCATTGTTTGATCTATTTTCTATTTGTTACTTCTTTGGTCAGGAAAGTAGGAATAAGGCAGGTTGTGACGTTGCGCACCAATAAAATCCAATCAAAGCGAAGAGATCAACAATACATGCATAAATACTATTCAAGAATGACTAATTATTAGGTTTACATTATTAATTCCTCATGATTCTCACAAACCTAGTTGTGGATTTAGCTACTTATGTTTGAGTAATCACAATTCACAATAAGTTAATTAAAACAAATCATGAACTGACAATGAGAGTAGATAAAATCTAGAATCTTGAATTAACGAACAAAAGATTGTATCAAACTGATACTTTAAGAATTAAATGATAAAATGTTCACCAAAGTAATTCTCAAAGCCAAAAACTAAATATCAAATTGTCTAACTATAAAACAAATGATAATAAAAATGACTATTTATATACATTTAATCCTAAACAAAGTCAACAAAGGAACATAGGAAAATTTGGCTTCGACAGCCACATCCATGATTTGGTCCTACAAATCATAGGAATTCCTACGGTTCGTAGAGACCTTCCGTCAAACAAAACCTTTACTTTTAACTTCTGGACTTTTCTATAGGTATGTTCTACGACCCGTAGAAATTTGCATGACCTGTCCTGCTCTTCCGTAGTTCAAATACTGGAGCTCAAAATCTCGATCTTTCCTATGACTCGTAGAAGTTCCTACAACTCATAGTCTGGTCTCGCCATTCTATACTTAGCTCCAAATTTCACAACTTCAGTCTACAACTCATTCTGATGGCTCGTAGGTTGAATCGTCAAAACTCAAAATTGATGTTTCACCATTCTCTCATCCCGACTTATCCAAACCATATTTTCCTATAAAATACAAGTAAAATATCATCAAATCTACTAACAAATACTTAAGACACATACAAAACTCCAAGTTTAAAGCATTGTGTGTACCGTAAATCTACGATAAATCAACACCCACAACTTAAAATTGTTGCTTGTCCTTGAGCGCCACTACTAACACAAAATGACACGATGCAAACAATAACCTAGAATTCCAGCAATCACATGGCATTATCTTCAATCATCTATCCTCCATTTTCACTTTTTTTAACACACTACAATTTTTTCGTTCAAACAAGTCATCACATGTAGATCAATTCATGACATAGACATACCAATAGATATGTTTACATACACAAATAATAATCACCAAGATACCAACTTTTTGAGAATGTAAAATGTTCCCTTACCACAAAAAATCCCCTTTGTTCACACAAATATTGATATATATTTCAATTCCACGGACTCCATATACGATCACTCTCACAATTGAATTCAATACGCACAATACCATAGGCTTGCCCTTATTTTCTACACTTAAACTCTCACACCGTTAGATTAAGATCACCATAGGACTTTCTTAGCTTGTAACGTAGGCTTAGGGTCAGGTGTGGTGTATTTAGGTTTTAAGTGAATTTCCAGCCCTCCTTGACATTACATTGGCTATTTTCCTCTTCTACAACCAATTCGGGTTTCTCCTTAATTTTCTTTTATCCTCATTTTTCATTAAAATTTGGGTGTGGCTTTTGACTTTCTTTTGTTTTTTCATTTCAAACTTTTCCTAAGATTTTCATTCTTTTGCCTTTTTATTTTCTTTAGTCTGCCACACAATCTTGTTTTCTTCTTTTTTCTCAATACACAACTCTTTTCATACCCCTTTCTTTTCTTGTTTTCCTCTATAGTAGTCACCCTCTACTTAGGCTTTTAGCCTGAGTTGAGGTGCACGATGTCTAAGGAGAGATTAGGGACAAAACAAAGGTTAACAATTATCACGGGAAAGGTGAATTGGGTAAATCGAAAGAATTGTCTATTTTAGGCTCAATTATTTAGATCGAATGGAGCATTTTAATTTGGTTTGTTGTTTTTAGGCTTAGTCGACTTAGTTTCAATAGTGGCCTATGATCCTTTCCTAATTAACATTTAAATCATCTTAGCAAGACTAACGGGGCAAGTTCTAGATTGGCATATATTGTACGAATGAGCAAATAATCTCACACACACATGGCACATCATTTCACTATCAAATTATCTGTGTAACTAGTTTATGCTTCAGTTTAAGTCATGTTATCATATCGATTCCTATCATGTCATCCTATCGATTCCTATCATGTCATGAAAAGATCCTACACAGTCGACTTACCAATCACACAGATATAGCACAAACACAAAAATTTGGAGGGATATCAATTTCATTACTGCCATCATGCTTTTGTATCTAGTGTACTTTTACAATCAACATCCTAACATGTCAATTCAACAGAAATTAAATAGTCCTTAGGGAAAAAGAACACAGGTAAGAAAATTTCAAGGCATAGTCTGAGTCTTAAGGTTATTCAGACATCACCCTTCACACTCTTAATAGATTCACCACACCCCCACAAAAAAAAATGTGTAATGTCCCAAATGCACGAAAAAATAAAGATTTGAAAGTGAAGACAAACATGCGGCACCTAAGTGCCTAAGAACTAGACAGGAGCATATTGGTCTGGTTGTGGGGACCTCGGTGCAACAATGTGCACTTGTGTTATATGGGATGCCATCATTAATATCCTTTGGAACAATCTAAGGAGCACCATCAGTAGTGCCCCCCGAAGTCGATGCTCCGGTTGCCTGCTGTCAGAGTCTCTCAAATATCAAATCTTTATCAAATCTAGACTGTCGTAGAGCCGCCTCAATTTCATGTCGCTCTCTCTTTCGTGCATGCTCCTCAGCACCCTTATCAATACCAGCCTCAGTCTGTGTGCGCTTTCCAGCCGTACGAGGGGGGTCTGCATCACCAAACAATGCCATAAGAACCTCATTTCCAGCCTCTATAGGTGAAGGATTATGTGCATAAAAAGTTGTAGCAGCCAACACATCAACATTAGCCTGGAGTCTAGCCAACTCAATCTGGAATCCTACAAGATCTACACTCGGTGTAGTCAGGGGCTGAGCTAGCATCCACAACTCAAAGGAATCTATCCTCATCTATGTGGCCTGAGTCTTCTCTATAACTATCACGCCCTGAGCCTACATCCTAGACGTGGACAGCACTCGACTACTTAGCGGAAGATTTACTCAAGCGATAACAAGCTTAGAAATAGAATTTAGAAAATTCAAACTCAAGAAAATACTTAACTCAAACTGTTTGAAAATACTTAATTGCAATAATAATAATACTTTACAAAACAATCTCAAAACATCTCAAACAAAAGGGAAATACTAAGATACTCTTCAACTCTAACTATCTATGAAGCCTCTAATACTAGAATAGAAGTCGGGACAAGACCCGCGACAACTCAACAATAACATGAAAGTAAATTGTGAAATCCTTCGAAAGGCAATGAGGCTTACCAAAATTGTTTGAAATGCAAAGTGATCTTAACGAATCTCATGTTGATGATCCTAAAAACTTGTATATGCATCATAAAATATGTAGGTCAAATGAAGTATATTGAATGCACAAGTATGTAATATAGCTGAGGCGAAATAAATGAAATGAAGGACTGCAATAAGTATAACATAAACTCAACTAAATATAAAGAATTACAGGAATGAAACCATTTAACTTTACAAAATACTTTCTCATTCTCGAAACTTTAACATAATGAGTAATATTTAGAAATACACTTTCACTCTATTAGGAGATTATCTAACCGACAACCATCACTATGAGCTAAGTGATAATACAACGTCTTGTCCATGCTGCCAGAATTGTCCTATATCATGCCGGGATTTAGAACACATCAACTAAATGGATCCACTAAGCTCTGAAGGCACTAAGGTTTCATCTAAAAAGTATGATCTTGTACCCATGTTGGCAAGAGGCAAGACATGGTTTATTGGGGGCTGTCAGTTGTCTGAACTCTCCCCCATATCGGTGCTCGATACTATTCCATTTATATATATATATATATATATATATATAGAGAGAGAGAGAGAGAGAGAGAGATTGTTTCTCAAATGTATAAAAACATTACTCTTTCTTTGATTTGAGATAATTACTAAAACTATCCTCTTAAAAGAGGTAACTACTCTGAACTATCTTTGGAACTCATCATTCATTTAGAAAACAAGGCTTCTCTTTAATTAATCTAAAAATATATTTTGGGTTGAGATAATTACTCAAAAGGGGGGGGGGGGGGGGG
>JAJOOR010028178.1:0-17796 GCA_036250505.1 Solanum acaule | reverse complement strand
CCCCCCCCCCCCCCCCCCCCCCCCCCCCCCCCGGGGGGGCCTCTTATTGCAAATTTTTTTATGAGAATTAATACGACACACTTATAAAGTGTTGTTTTTCGACTTATAAATATAGCACAATTTAAAGTGTGACTATATATATAAATAAGTGTTGACAATTGTTCTATGATTTGGCAACGCCTATTAAGTGTAGCGTATAACTTTAAAAAGCACACTTTCAAAGTGTTGCCAATATTTTTGTGGCCAAAAGTTGGATATAAAGGTCACACTTTAAAAGTGTGCTCTTAGATACTTTTTGCAACACTTTTTAAGCGTTCTCTAGAATTAGTGTTGCCATAGGCCAAATTTGTTGTAGTGAGAATAGCCAATCCTATGTGAGAAAACCTGTGAGAAAATCCTTTCACAATAACTTCATATGTGAGAAATCCTTTCACAACAACAATTCATAAAGAAACAAGGATATCTTCATAAATTCACCTTTCATATTTCAAAAGCTTCATCATATGATCAAAATCTAGAAAATTATGGATCATGCATGGGTTCAATTGAATTGAACTTAAAAACATGTAGTTACTCAATTCATGCATAAAAAATACATAAAACAATCAATTGGATCATAATTGAGAGCAACCCATGAGATTGAATAAAACCCTAATTTCAATTGGAGAACTCTACCTTGTAATATTGGAGAATTTAGGAACCGTATGGAGGAAAGAACTCCATAGGTGAATACTATCATATCTTGATGTCAAAAAACCCCAATCAATGGTAAATTTGGAGACTTGATCCTGAAATCCTAGACTTCTTCTTCAAGCTTTAAAGAGAGAAATTTTGGGGGAAGAACTTGGTCAACTTTTGGGATTTTAGGAGAATGAGTTCAATTAGGTAATTTGGGGGTTAAAAACGTTTATATAGGGCCTAGGGTAGAAGGTAAAATGACATAGTATTGAGTTAAATCAATTATGAAATTACCCAAAAGCCCTTAAATTAAAATTGCCGAACCTTCACTGATGGTTCAGACCTACTGTCTGTAGGTCCTTCTACGGATCGTCCTGGTCAACCGTAGGTGGGGTTCAGGGACTTTTTTTTGGACCTTCAAACTAAGCGGCCCATGTACGGTTGGTAGGTCTACCTACAGACCGTACATGGTCACCGTAGGTCCTAAAAACTTCCAAAAAATTTACTTCCTTTTTCCTTGTCACCTCTGCATGCAACCTAAGACCCATAAATGCTCTTACCAACCATAGGTGGGAGCCGTAGGTCACACCTAAAACCCAGAAACTACATTTTCTATTCTTCTAAAATCATAGGTGTTACAAATATTTCCCTGGATCGGGCAAAGATCCTATCATAATTATCACCAACATGTTTATCAAATCCAACAATGATGTACTTGAGAATAAGCTCCATGGGAGATTGATGTTTGGGTAATGAAGACACAACTTTCAATGCAAGTTTCTACGATCGTACAATAGTTTAGTAACCCAACCAAGGGTTGGGGTCGAGTCCCAAGGGAGTGGGAATGAGAATTAGTGGTTATGGGCGAAAGTGCTAAAGTTAATCGTAGCTAAAGACTTTGGTGAATGAAAACATCACATATTAAAAAAGGTGACGCAAGCGTCAATTATCAAATGGGGGTTTGTAAGCAAGAAACAACCAAAACAGTGAGAATAAGGAAAAATACAAGTATGGAGACGGGATTCTTGGGATGTGATAGGAATATGGGATAGACTAAAATCATTGGGTACATGCTTTTGATATTAAATTCATTGAGTATTTGTGACTAGGCTAGACTTTAAGGGGGATAAGCTCTCTCTCGAGCAACTTACCCCGTTTCAAATGTGTTCCTCTTGGACACCCACTTGCCGCATGAAGAACAACCTCCGCCTTAATCGACTCACTCTCTCGAGCTGAGTGTGTGGACATGGAACTAGGGTTCACTCTCTCGAGCTGAACCTCATATTGACCCACTCACACTGGCCATCAATTTAGTGGTCTTAGTTTTACGACCTCTCTCTCGGGCAGGACAAAAACACATAAATAAACTTGTATTTGCAACTACAAATTCACTAAATTCATCCACAATCACTAAACGAAATCACATTTAAACTACGAATAGACTATCAGAAAGCAAGACCCAATAACTAATCTAACCCATTTTCACAAAATCACACCCCAAGAATTTGCGTTTATCCTACTCATGTAAAAGAGATAAAGACGTATACCAATATCAGTTTCCATCAATGGGTATGCAAGATTAAGTCTTAAAACAAGCCAAGAGTGGAGAACCCAAGAGACCCAAGTCCAATTCCTTGAATTTGAAACCCTTTGAAAGCTCCAAGTTCTTCAAAACCCTCTCCAACACTTAGAGAGAATGTTAGCAAAACTCTGTCTCAAACTTAATAATCTAAAAACTAGATAAAATAAGGTAACATTCTCCCTTAAGAATAAAACTGAACTAGTATTTATAGTTTTCAGAAAATATGCTCCGAAGGATCTTTCAGGGACGTTAGTGGGAATCGCTGATGCATTCGGCGATCCGCCCTTTGGTCTACTTCGTTTTCTTTCATCATTTGCCTTCAGCATCTTTGTGTCCTGGATAATTGGGCGATGTAGCACTACTTTGCGGAGTCGCTCGGTAATACACCGACTGCTTCTTTTCATCGCCGATTTGCTCCTTTCCTTCAGGGCTCAGCACACTGGAACAAAAGGCGAATATGCGATCTATTGGCAATTCGCCGAATGGGTTCGGCGATTCGTAGATCTTCATTCTTTTAGCTTCTTTTGCTCCTTTTTGCTCGATAGTGTCCATGCTTTCCCTCAAACTTCAAATACCTAAAACTTAAAGGTTTTCATTAGATATCGAGATTAAACATGCATTTGAGGACACTAATTTCATCAAAATATAGCCCTAAATGAGTCTAAATCGTGGACTCATCAACAACCCCAACTTAAACTTTTGCTTGTCCTCAAGCAAACTCAAGTTCAGTCGTTCAAAAAGGATGTCTTGAACAGTGCTACACAAGACTCGATCATGAACGCACACAACAAGACTCAATTTACTTATGCAAAGATCAATTGTGCACTCAAAGATTCAAGTAGTGACTCACCAATATCAGAGAATCTCATGCTTATAATACTTGCCTCAAATTCAAGTTCAAGCTCAACTAAAGTGTTTGAATGCCCTCACAGAAAGAATGATTCCATAATCACTCAGAATGACTTAATCATCTAAAGTTCAGGAATCAGATGCAACGCTCACACTCACAAAGATGAAAACAATGCATGCTTTCACCCATAGGTTTGCCCGTATTTTCCAATTGACATTTGTTTCAGCTTTCTCAAGATAAAAAAGGTCTTTTCAAGGCTTGTAATGGGGCTGAGTGCAGAGGTATGGTCATTTAGGCTTGATGGCTTTCATCCTCATGAATTGTTATGCTCACAACACTTCCTTCCCTTTTCCTTCATCATTTACTTTAGTGCTCATAAGTCATCCTATTATTCACTTTCCCATAGTGTGTTGGAAACCTCCTTTTCTTTTGCACTTTGTTCTGCAACTTTCTTTTTCATTCTTTTCTTTTATTTTTCTCTTTTTCTCTTTTCTTTTTATATGGAGGGGTTCCATTTTTCTCAACACCACGAGTTAGCGGTGAATTCCCTTGCATTTCTTGATTTTCCCTTTTCTTCTCACCAACTTAGGCTTTTGACCTAACTTGGCTATTTATTAAACCACAAATCAAGAGGATTAACGGTAATGGATTAAGAAAGGTCTAATTTTCATCAAGTTTCTTACAAAGAAGGTTAAGGTTCAAGGGGTGTTCAAGAGAGGTTCACACACTCACAAGGTAGGCCACATAAGCGGTATAAGTCAAATTGGCTCACACTCTTCAAAGTTGCCTAAGATCATGTCAAGAGAAAGCTTTACTAAGTCGATCGGACCAACGGGGAAAATTCTAGGATCTGTCATGCATGTTTCAAAGTAAGCTCATCACACTAGGCATCGACACTACAGTCAAACTGGACTCCACACTTTCGCTAGTGTGCAATGGTCATTACAAGAGACTCGATTCGATAGTAGGCTAGTCAAAATGAGATGCAAAGAGTTCACATATTGTCTATGCAACTTCATTTGGCCTCATTGTAGTCGCGGATTCATGTTCGTTCGATTAGAGCACTATTCAAGTCATCGATATTGATCGGGACCGAGACTTAAATTTTGCAAAAGAACAGCCACATTCATTGCACAAGAGGTGGCAAAATTTTTCGGACAGGTTAAAATCATTTTGCAATAAAATAAATAAAAGAAGCCATAAGCTCAATCATCCACAGAAACAGATAAAACACAATTTTAAAGCAGAACAACCCAAATATATACACAAAACACAACTATCAACACAAAATGTGTGGGCCTCACCCCACCACAATTAAAAAGTATTTGTCCTCAAATGCATATAAAAGTATCCAAAAGTAAAAATATAATAAGATAGAGAGGGAGGTAAATAAAGGTCCTGTCTATGCAGTCTCTCTCTTTGTCGGGGTCTCGATGGCTGGTGTAGCAGTCTGTATATGGGCATCAGTTCTCGGAGTAGCCTCAGACGGAATAGCAATGCCAAATCTACTAGGAGCTGCTGTGGACGTCCCAGTCGGCAATGTTTGGATCACCGACTGCACAATCATCTTTATAAGATCTGGAAAGTTTCTGAATATGCCCTCATCTCTGCTCTCCTCAGCATGTACTGATATCAACTCCTCGTCGGTCTCTGCATCCGACTCTGCATGTACTGCGCCACCCCCCGCACATCTCCGGTGGTCTCAGAAGCATCCTTATCATCTGCCCTCTCTATTAATGAAGTGAAGTCAGTAGACTTAAGATAGTCTACGTCCTTTCTCAAACTTGCAATCTCGACTTTTCAAGCCGTCACCTCAGAGGCCTCCCCATGTCTGCTCTCACAAGCAATGACTCGCACTGTCAAGGCATCAACAGAAGTCTGAAGGGAGGTAAGTGTTGCTAGTATGTCACTATCAATCATCCCCGTGATGGATCTCTCCAATCGGGTAGCTCTTACATCAGCTGAATAGGCCAACTGCCCCATCTTCAGGATCATGGCCTAAGTAATCCTGACAGGCTGAGAGGATGACGAAGCACCTGGAGCCTGTGAGGAAGATGAAGAAGGAGTGGGTATACCTGAGGGCGCAGAGGTCGGATTAGGCGAAGGTGCCTCTGCTGGTAATGAGTCAACATTAACCTCTGAAGAAGTGTCTGCTGGAGCTGCTCTCCTCCTGTCAACCTCTTCTCGAGTGAACTCGGCCTCAATACACCGGATGTCCGTGGAGGATGAAGGGATGACTTCTATATCATTTGCAGGATCTCGGGGTAATTCGACATGCCGACATAACTTTGTGATAAAAAATGGGAACAA
This sequence comes from Solanum acaule, assembly GCA_036250505.1. NCBI lineage: Eukaryota > Viridiplantae > Streptophyta > Magnoliopsida > Solanales > Solanaceae > Solanum > Solanum acaule. The sequence goes on along the minus strand of JAJOOR010028178.1, from coordinate 12,376 downwards.
CAGAGAGGTAAGTCTCTGCTTGGCTCTCATGGCCATCTCCTGCGAAGTCAACAGTCCTAGGTCGATCCGCCTCCTGGCCATCATAGAACCGAGGCAAGCCGCCTTAGGATGGCGTAGAAGAGACTCGTTCGGGGATGGCATGATAGTGTTGCTGATGAAGCCAAACCAGAACCTGGAGGCGATGTTCGTGTCCCTCTTCTCAATGGGAGCTCCTGCATTTATCCACCTCGGGGTGGTGTCAAAAATCATCGGAGCCAACCAACCCTTCAAGTCATCCAGGGACTGAACAATCGGCAACTCCTCGTAAGGGAGTGAAGAGTGTAGCGGTCTACCTAATACAACATTAATGTGCTTGCTGTGACACTCCACCTCCTTGCCTCTGACCATGATCGACTTCACTGGTCGAAACTCACTTGCCTTGTTCTTGTTCTTAGGCACCAACTCCCCATAAGTAGTGTAAAACTCTCTTACCTAGGAGGGAAAGTAGGGGTCTCGGGGCCGTGTGAACTGCTCGAATCCATGGTATCGGAGAGTTTCAAGTACTTCAGGATGCTTGCCTTCTAGGCCCTCCAAGGATAGTAACTTCTCCTCTATGATGGTTCGTAAACCATCACCTTTCAATCTGTTTAACAGCCTCGATGGAGGAACTATAGGAAGTGCAAGAGTTACTGAGGGTGCCTGGGCTGGCACTGAGTCTGTAGTCGAAAGAGTAGCAGCTGAGGGAGTACTAGCGGCTGTGGATTGAGATCTGGTCCAGATCGCACCCCTTCGGTTAATCAGAGGTTGTTAATCCTCTGGTTCATCAAAATCTGGTTCAATAGCTACCCCTTTTCTGGCTATATGTTTCTTCCTCTTGCCTTTGTCTCCCGGTTGGAGGTCATCCCCTCTCCTCTTTGGAGGGTTTGATCCTCCTTCATTTATTGTAATGCCCTTTGCCTTTTTCTAGGGTGGTTCGGTTAGATTGGTGCGTACCATATCTATAAAAGATCGAGGGAAATTAAGAAAACAAAATCAAACTCTAGCACAACAAATCTTGTTGCAGACAAACTCGCCGATCCATTAGGCGAGTCGCCGAACCGCTTTGGAGAGCTAAGTCTGGCTCATCGATGAAGTTGGATAAACAATTAAGGCAAGTCGGCAATAGGAGAATCCTTTTGGCGAATCGCCGACTACTTTCAGCGAGCAAGGGTTTGTCCGCCCAAAGTTACAGTGCATAAGGGTCTCAGGGGTGCAAATAAAAAGCGATAAAAAGTACTTTCGGTGAGTCGCCGAGTGCCTTCGGCGACCCTTGGCTTATCGCCGCAAGTTACAGACTCAAACATCCAATTTTGACACGAAATTAAATGCGAGATGAAGAAAATAGGCGAACCGCCGAGTGATTTGGCGAGCTCAACTCAACTCGTCGAGTGACCCAACGTGCTCATTTTCAACCCATCATCTTGAATTCAACTCCGCAAACCCTGAAATTGAAATCAAAGAACGCACTCAGGAAATTCAAACAAGACCCATACTACCCATCACCCTGGATACTAAGACTTCTCCCGAATTTGCCGAATTTGGCCATTTTGACAATATTTGCTCTTAAGAGTGGTGTCACCTGCTCTATCATTGCACAAATTTTCAACATTTAGCGCAAACGGGGGCTACTCAGAATTCACCCAATCAATTGAACCACACACAATCACAACCCAATGAGATTTCATTCAATTATAACCACAACAAATACGGGCATTTGATGATCAAAGCACCGCGGGCAAGATTTTCAAATTGAAATAGGCATGTAAGCATTCTAGTTCTAGCAGAGAGGCCAGCACATATCAATACGATACTATTACTACAAAAGAGTTCAAATTTTTCAACAATAAATTCGGGGTTTTAGGATTAACCTTTAATGCCGATTGAAACGCGATTGAAAAGCTAGGCGGCAAAGTATTCCAATTCCGAGCACAAATCAACTAACTAAAATGTTAGTAAAGGGCTAAAGTAAAGAAATACTACCTTAGTATGAATTTAAGAGGTTTAAGAGCGAGGAAAAGTGAAGAATTTCAAATTTAAGTTTCTTGGCCATTATAAACCATCCAGTTCGCACCTGTTCGGTGACGTTAGTCGCACTCGCCGAGTGATCACCTACCCCGCCGATTGCTAAATTTCTTTCAGTTTCTTGGGGGTCAAGACGACGGTCTACATCGAGGTCGCCGACCTGGTCAGCAACACACGAACTGCTTCGTAAGTCCGCTGAGTTTTACAGGCTCTGACTTAGCCTTGAATTAAGCCAAATGACAGGTCAAGTCGTACACGCCGACCTTTTCAGCGATTCACCGACTGACTATTTTCGTGCCAATCTGTATTTTTCACCACTTTCCTCATTCAGACTTGCACCACTAACACACCATTATTTATAAAAGCAAAATAAAGCGTTTAAAACCTTGGGTTGCCTCCCAAGAAGCGCCTTATTTAAAGTCGTAGCACGACGCGAGTCCTTACTCACTTCCCATTGGTTGGGTTGGCCCTAGTGTTACTAGGTAACCCCAATAGTTCGTTTGAGAGAAGAGGAGGCACTGCGTAATTCAGGAGTGTCCTGATCAGCTGGATCGATCTAGAGTGAGAGCCAACCATTTGATTCAACACTTCAATACTCTCCTTCATCTCTTCCAACATTCGATCTTGTTCGGTGATCTTTTGGAGAATGATTTGGAGTGTGTCCTCGACATGATTGTTCTCCCCGTCTCTAGACTGCTGAGGAGGTATGTACCTCCCTTGACTCTTGCACTGGTTTTCCACCTCTGTTATTTTGGTGGACAACTCGTTTAGTTGAGTTACCAGTGCGGTTAACTCGAAGTCCCTCTCGACTCCTTGGCTCGTCTCAGCCGAGTTGTCACCATTTCCCCCAGCCATGCTTAGGGTACCTACCTACATCAACAAATTCAAAGGAAAACAAAACAAAAAATAAGATTAGTAAACCACGATTATTGAAAGCAAAATTCGACTTAAACCAAAAACTTTCACGTAACACCACTCCCTAGCAGCAGCGCCATTTTGATGTTTGCGTAATTAAGACACAACTTCCGATGCAAGTGTCTACGATCGTACAATAGTTTAGTAACCCAACCAAGGGTTGGGGTCGAGTCCCAAGGGAGTGGGCGTGAGAATTAGTGGTTAAGGGCGAAAGTGCTAAAGCTAATCATAGCTATAAACTTTGGCAAATGAAAACATCACATATTAAAAAGGGTGACGCAAGCGTCAAATATCAAATGGGGGTTTGTAAGCAAGAAACAACCAAAACAGTGAAAATAAGGAAAAATACAAATGTGGAGACGAGATTCTTGGGATATGATAGGGTTTAGGGTTTAGGGTTCATTGGGTACATGCTTTTTATATTAAATTGATTGAGTATTTGTGACTAGGCTAGACTTTAAGGGGGATAAGCTCTCTCTCGAGCAACTTACCCCGTTTCAAATGCGTTCCTCTTGGACACCCACTTGCCGCATGAAGAACAACCTCCACCTTAACCCACTCACTCTCTCGAGTTGAGTGTGTGGACATGAGACTAGGGTTCACTCTCTCGAGCTGAACCTCATCTCGACCCACTCACACTGGCCATCAATTTAGTGGTCTTAGTTTTACGACCTCTCTCTCAGGCAGGACGAAAACACATAAATAAACTTGTATTTGCAACTACAAATTCATTAAATTCATCCACAACCACTAAACCAAATCACATTTAAACTACGAATAGACTATCAGCAAGTAAGATCCAATAACTAATCTAACCTATATTCACAAAATCACGCCCCAAGAATTGGGGTTTTAGCTACGCATGTAAAAGAGATAAAGATGTATACCAATATCAGTTTCCATCAATGGGTATGCAAGATTAAGTCTTAAAACAAGCAAAAAGTGGAGAACCCAAGAGACCCAAGTCTAATTCCTTGAATTTGAAACCCTTTGAAAGCTCCAAGTTCTTCAAAACCCTCTCCAAAACATAGAGAGAATGTTTCCAAAACTCTGTCTCAAACTTAGTAATCTAAAAACTAGATAAAATAAGGTAACATTCTCCCCTAAGAATAAAACTGAACTAGTATTTATAGTTTTCAGAAAATATGCTCCGAAGGATCTTTCGGTGACGTTGGTGGGAATCGCCGATGCATTCGGTGATCCCCAATTTAAAGATCAATTATAGTACATACTGTGATGACCCGTCACATCATCATGCCACAAAGGCACCACGTGGCATAAATGTGTCTATGTGGAAGCTTACATGATAAGAATTTGTGGGAAAATATTCTAGACATATAGGGAATTTTAGGAAAAGGTTTATTTGTAAATATGCACTTATGTAATAGTTATTATTTACATATTTGCTCCTAACTTAGTATTATAAATAGATGGGCATCCATTTGTAAGATCATCAAGCAAAAATCAATCTAAGTTCTCTACTCAATTCTTCCTAAGAATTCTCTTGTGTTCTTTCTTTCATTTTCTTGGCGATTCCTAGAGTCTTAGGTTTACTTGGCATAGAAAGATCACGAGCAAGTGGTGCAAGAACGTGAACAAGTTGTCAAGTATTGCACGTGTGCTTAGTAAAAGACTAAGGACGTGGCAACGTAGTATCAAAGTGAGGTCGTAACTAAGGGAATGGAAACACCCAAGCCAACGTCACCCAGGATGCCACCGGTAAGAAGGGCTATGACAAAAAGAGGAATGCTGCCATCAGGAACAAGGGGGTGCCACTCTAGGTTGAGCCAAATGGAGGGCTTACATCCCAAGAACATTCTACCACAAAGGCGAGAGAGAATGATGTGGAGGTCCTGCCCAAAGATATCTCACTTGGTAGAGAGTGGGTCATGAAGATTAATGTGGGGATGGGCGCAATCTAGATATTTGCCCAATGCTTGGGGGGAGATAGAACACACTCTAAGCGTTATTCATGGGCATACTCTTGAAGATATTGCAAGCATCCAGAATGACTTGGATGTGCGTACACATATTTAGATAGAGACAAGGTATACCATCTCTACCTTAGAGTGTAAGCTCATGGGGGCGTTAAGCAGTATCGACGCCATAAAGGCAAAAATGGAGGCATTCAAAGAGAAGGTCAACGCTAGCGTGACTAAGACCACCAGAAATATTATCATAATTAGGGAGGCTAAGATCGAGTCTCCCAAGACCCATTGTTCAAAGGTGTTCCCGATGCACAAGAAGTAGAGAACTTTCTTTGACACTTGGAGAATTATTTCCAACATGGAAATGTAAGGGACGATGATGTCAAGATCAATGTTGATGTGTTGTAATTTTTAGAGAATGCCATGCTATGGTGAAAACAAAAATCGGCTGATGTTGACAAAGGTTTGAGCATAATTAGCACATGGGATCAGTTTAAGGCCGAACTCAAGCATCAATTCTTCTCAACTAATGTTGTGTACAAGGCAAGTAGAAAACTTAGGGAATTGAAGCACCCAAGGAGCATACAGGACCACATCAAAGAGTTCATATCCCTTACACTTCAAATCCCAAACCTCACCAATGATGACTTGTTGTTCCAATTTATAGACAGGTTGCAAAATTGTAATAAGAAGGAATTGCAACGTTGACAAGTCACTGATGAAGACCAAGACATTGTGGATGCTAAGTCTTTTGTGGATTTCAGAAATGAGAAGTATAACAAAGACAGGCAATAAGTTGGAGAATGATATTGCTAAGAGTGGAGGAGATTGTGGTAAAAGTAAAGAAGTACATCAACAACACTACAAGATTCAAAATACCCATAAGTTTGATAACAACAAGTCAATTGGTCATTAGAGCTATACGTAAAAGAAAGCATAGTCTGAGAGGAAGGGATGCAACATATGCAGAGGGCCACATAGTTTGAAGGATTGTCTCGACTTAAAAAGTCTTAGCGCTATGGTGCGTGAACATAAGAAGAAAGAACAAGAAAATAGTTCAGTAACGACTCAATTAGGAGTGGTTGGACTATGTGAATCCATCAAAAAGTCAGCTAGCCAAGTTAACAAGAATAGAAATCAGTACGCGGATGTAACGCCCCAAAAATTCCAACACAAATTAGACCTTGAGTTTTTTAGAATGGTGCCACGGAAGAAATCTACGGATCGTCGAAGTATCTACGGACCGTAGGTGGGTTCGTAGAATCATGCTCTAAAAAATTGTTCTCAGGTCCAAGTTTCACGGACCAGACTACGACTCATAGAACCTTCTACGGTTCGTAGAAAGGCCTCGTGGAACTCAAGTCCAGATACAATCCTATTAAGCTTCCTACGATTGAGTAGGACGACCTATCAAAGTTCCTACGGGGGCAAAGAAAGGATCTGCAAACCCCAGCTACAGAGATCTAGAACCCAACATGTTTTCTACGAGAGAGTCTATGGTCCGTAAACTTTTGTACAAACCGTATATGGCCTTTTGTAGACAACTTCTGTCAGTTTTAAGAGGGTTTAATTTTTTTCTTTTCCACCCTTTATAAACCTATACCTCGACATTTTTACACCTAATTAAGGTCATAAGAAACCCCTAGCACAAACTTAAGTTGAAAGCTTCCTTACCGATTAAGTTACGAGATAAGATTATACGTAGGTCAACTTCAGATGATCATATCTCTTAGCATATAATGAATTAGGTGGCACATGACCTATCAAATTAAAGATATATGAGTCCTGTTTCCAATTCCACCATGTTTGCCTCATTTTCAGCTCAGAGTAAAAAGTAATACCCATTTTAGTGAAGATTTGTCAGGCAGTCGATGTTCTACGACTGGACCTACGGACAATGGAAATTTTCACGAATTGTAGACCCTTCCATGAAGGCTTGCTACAATTTTTTCTGCAATTTTCTACACGCGTTCTAGGGTTATTTTGGTCATTTTCCAAGCTTTTAAACCCTATTTTATGTCATTTTTGAGTGTTTTAATTGAGTATATTATTCAAATAACTAGTTTTCCTCTCATAATCAATAATATAAACATTCAAGTATTTAGAAATTCACTTAAAACTCAGCTAGGGTTCCTCTTCTCCATCAAGAACCCTAAAACTTCAAGTAAAACATTAAAGATACAAAGAGAAACTTTCCATCGAAGGTTTACCAAGTTCTGTTAGTCTAAGAACTTCATAATTCTTCTCTCCAGATCAAGCCCTAAAATTCCATGCTCAAAGACTTCCTCCAAGAAAGCTAATGTTCTTCCTCAAGCTCAAGATAAATGAAGTCTCCACTAAAGTTTTCAATCTATTAGCTTTATAATCAGCTACGTAAGGCTATCATAATGATCGACAGAGTTCTTCCTCACGCCCTACATCTATCTAAATTTAGTAAACGAGTAATATTGGGTTTTATCCCCCTTTTTGAATATTCTTGAGATGAGTTATATTGTTAAGTTATGAGTTCTTAATTCCTGAGTATTGAGTTATTTTTCATTGTATTGAGATCCTTGATGTTATTTGTCCATGTCTATATTCAACATGAGCCCTACTGTTGAGTTAAATTTGAGAATCTTTTCAAAACAAATGTTTTGTCTTTAAATTGATATATGAGTAGAGAAAATTTTGAGTTTTGAGAAAGAGTTTTCAAATATGAATTGAGTTAGAGTATAAGGGAACTAAGTATTCCCAAAGGTATCACCTTTTACATTGATAAAATAGAAACTTTGATTTCTAAATGAGTTAATAAGTTCAGAGATATTTCAGAGCAGTTACCTTTTTAACAGGATAATTTGAGTAATTACCTCAAATTGAGAAAGAGTATGCTTTACACATTTGAGCATGAGTATATATTTATTGGGAGTCATGTTGAGCATCGATATGTTGATGAGTTTAGACAACTCACATTCCTCATAAACCACGTGGCTAATATGGATAAAGGATCGTACTTTTTAGACGACTCCTTGTTTCGTTCAAGCAGAGCTTTAGTGGTTCTACTTAGTTGACATGTTCTATATCCTGGCAAGTTATAGGACAGTTCTAGCAGCGTGGGCAAGATGTTGTATCATCACGTTGATCATAGTCATGGTTGACGGTTAAAGAATCTCCCAAATAGAGTTAAAAGTGTATTTTTATCATATCACTTTATATGTTGAGTTCAAAGATAAGTAAGTATTTGTAAAGTTTAATTGATTTCACTCCTTTATTTATTTACATTCAATTTAGTATCTTGCTTCAACTTCTTTAGTTAAGTTGTTTATTTTCCTCGGCTATATTGCATACTCGCATAATTCAATGTACTGATGTCATTCAACCTGCATCTTTTTATGATGCATATATAGGTGTTCATGATCATCAACAGGTGCTTCGTTGAGATCACTTTGAACTTCTTGTTAGCTTTCGTGAGCCTTCTTTGAATTCCGAAGGACTCCACTTTTGTCTTTTAGTTTAGTAGTTTTGAGGTGTCGTGGGTCTTGTCCCAACATTAATGTTGAACTATAGAGGCTTCATAGATAGTTAGTGTTGTGTTTCTTTTACTATTTCCTTTGAACTATTTTTGCAAACTATTATTGTTTTCAGAGTATTTTCAGACAGTTTTGAGTACTATTTTGAAATAGTTTGAGAAGTTTTGAGATCTTGAATTTAAATTATGTTTTAAAGCTTAATCTGCTTGAGTTAGTCTTCTGCTAAGTAGTCATCCAGGCCAAGGGTTTTCTTGGGGATCAACAATGGTTCTCAAATGTCGGCCATGTCAAGGGTGTAGGCTCCAAGCGTGACAATGGACCTTATAATCAACAATAATCCTGCTCGTGCATTGGTTGACACTGGATCAACTCATAATTTTATGACCGAGGCTACAATGAAGAGGCTAGAGTTGAAGCATGCTCAAACTAATTCTCGCATCAAAATCGTGATTGCCGATCCTTAAAATTTTCATGGTGGTGCTAGTGGTGTTGATGTCAAATTGGGAAATTGGAAAGGTACGATAGAATTTTCCATTACAAAATAGACATCTATGATATTATTCTAGGGCAAGAGCACACAATGTCATATCTTGATCGATCCCTACCTTCATTTCCTCTTGGTCATAGAACAATAAGGGGATGGTGCCTCAATAGCTATATTGGTAACACCTATGAAGTTCAAAAGATAACTTGACAATTTAAAAGATTTAGAAAATTGTTGGTGCATTGTTTTACGGGACCTATGCACATGCCATAGTTGGCTCCACGACCCGTGGAAGTGGCTCGGGGAGTGATTTTGAAAAATGGGAAAAATATTATGTCTCTAATCCATTTTCACGAGCCAATAGGATGACTCATGGTTAGATTAACAACTGATGGATGGTGGGTCGTAGTTCTCACCAGAGGGTCTTCAGATTCTTAGGTAGTACATGATCCTATCAACTTTGCTCAGTCTTGGTGAGTCCTTATGGTTCAAGGACTCGCCACTTATGTTACTTTTATATCATTCATACTTTACTTCAGTTGCAGATGTTTCGAGTGAGCAAGGGCTTGTATTTAGATTTTCCATGTTATGTTGAGTTTACCATTTGAGACTACAACTTCACTTATATTTTTTACATAGTTATGTTGTTGTCTTAGTGTCATGTATGCCATGTGGTTTGCTTGGGGTCTCTTGGGACTCTAGGTACCATGTCACATCTAGGGTAAGTCTTGGATCTTGACAAACTTGTTATTAAAAACATCAGGTTCAAGTGTCTTAGGGTGTCTCAGAGCCACGTTAAGTAGAATTTTTTTCATAGGTGTGAAGCACACCATATTTATGAATGAGAAGGTATGAGACACTTAAGAAACTTTACTTCTTTTATAACTCTTAAGTCGTGTGACAGAGTTGAACTCTATAAGGTTGCCTACTAACTCATTTTCTATATGTTTCAAAATGATGCTTCCAAGAAGAGATCCGGTGAGAAGGAACTTGAATGCGGAGCAAGAAGCACCACAATCTCATTGATCCTTTGGCCAAGTAAGTCACTCATGCCGAGCTTAGGGCTGCTTCCCAATAATTTGCCCAATCCATGATTTTTCAAGCCAATTGTGAAGTTGTAGCTGTTGTGAACCCAAATATAGGAATGGCGACAACTAGGGTTCAAGACTCCACAAGGATGAATACTCCAGAATTCCATCGTTCTAATGTTGATAAGGATCCGCAAGAGTTCGTAAAGGGGATTTAAAAGATTGTTTAGATTATGTGTGTCACTCCGATTGAGAGTGTAGAATTGGATGCCTGTTAATTGAATAGGGTCTCTCAAATTTGGTTCAATCAATGGAAGGAAGAAAGGACTATTGATGCAAACCCTTTAGATTGGGACAAGTTCAAAGGTGCTTTTTTAGATCGATTCTTCCCTTTTGAGTTGAGAGAGACAAAGGTGCAAGAGTTCATCAATTTGAAGCAAGGTATTATGAGTGTGAATGAGTATTCTTTGAAATTCACTCAACTCTCCAAGTATGCTCCAGCTATGGTGGTTGACTCTAGGGCCCGTATTAACAGGTTCAGTTTCGGTGTCTCAGAGATGGTTGTGAAAGAGTTTAGAAACAACCATCTTGATCAAAGAGATATATATTTCTAGGTTGATGACTCATGTTCAACAAATTGAGGAATAGAAGCTTAAGGAGAATTCTAGGGAGACTTGCTCATAGTGTTGACTACTCTTATTAGAGATCCAGTGGTGATGGCCATTCTCAATTCAAAAAAGGCATTCAGGCCCGACTCCATCTTCTGCTAGTGTTCCGATGTAATGTTCAACAAGGATAGGGTGTCAAACCTTAAGTCTCAGAGTAGTGCTTTTATTGGACATTATTTCCCTACCCACCAAAAGTATGGTAAGAACCACTCAGGCAAGTGTTTAGCCGGTACCGATTGATTATGTGGTTGTGGTAAGGTTGGTCATAGGTTGAGAGATTGCCCTTCCCTTGTTAGCAAGGGAAGAGATGGTCTTAACCCTAAACCATAAACCCAAAACCCTAAACCCTAACCATAAACCTTAAACCCTAACCCGAAACACTAAATCCTCAACCCTAAATCCTAAACCTTAAACCCTAAACCCTAAACCCTAAACCCTAAACTCTAAACCCTAAACTCTAAACCCTAAATTCTAAACTCTAAACCCTAACCCTAAACCCAAAGCCCTAAACTCTAAACTATAAACCCTAAACCCTAAAACCTAAATGCTAACCCCTAAACCCTTAACCCTAATCCGTAAACCTACAACCCTAAACCCTAAACCCTAAACCTACAACCCCAAACCCTAAATCCTAAACCTAAACCCAAAACCCAAAACCCGAAACCCTAATCTCTAAGCCCTAATCCTAAAATCTTCACCCTAAACCCTAAACCAAAAACACTAAACTCTGAACCCTAAATGCTAAACCCTAAACCCTAAACCCTAAATCCTAAATTATAAACCCTTAACCCTAAATGCAAAACCCTAAACCCGAATTTCTAAAGATAAACCCAAAACCCTAACCCTAAACTCTAAACCCTAAACCCTAACCCTAAACCATAAACCCTATACCTAAACCTAAACTCTAAACCCTAAACCCTGAACCCTAACCCAAAACCATTAATCCTAAACTCTAAACCTAAACCCTAAACCCTAAACCTAAAACCCCAAACTCTAAACCCCAAAAAAATCTGTGCTTTTTCCCCCAAGAAAATAGGCTCCTCCTCCTTTCTCTACGGCGTGCAATTCTGGTGTGTCCGTAGGTCGAGCGATCCGCCATTTTCAACGTCAATTCAGACCTCTTTTCACTAACAATGGAGACCTGCCCTGCAATTAAGAACATTCTGCTTCTAGATTCCGAAGGAAAGCGTGTTGCTGTAAACTACTACTCAGATGATTGGCCAACAAATGCTGCAAAGGAAGCTTTTGAGAAGGCCGTGTTTGCCAAGACTCAAAAGACTAATGCTAGGGTAGAAGCAGAGATAACAATGTTTGATAATTATATTGTTGTCTACAAGTTTGCCCAAGATCTTCATTTCTTTGTTACTGGTGTGACAATGAAAATGAAATAATCCTTGCTAGTGTGCTCCAAGGATTCTTTGATGCTGTTGGTATTCTTCATAGGGGCAATGTAGAAAAGAAGGAGTCACTTGAAAATTTGGATCTTATTCTTTTGTGTCTGGATGAAATTGTTGATGGCGGAATTGTTCTTGAAACAGATGCTAATTGTAGCGACCCTAAAAATAGATAGGTGAAACTAGAGCCTAACGTATGAATTTTTAAAGTTTAAGCATAAATTGGAGTTATGAAATTTTCCAAAATAAAAATTGGACTTTGCCTTAGTTTTATTTGGTAGGTCCATGTAGGCAAGGGGCGTTTTCGTAAATATTAATTTTAGTTAAATTAAGAAGTGGGTATATTTATTTTATTTCTAATAACTATATATGGTATTAAAACTTTTAAAAAGGTATTGTTTTAATTCATTCTT
>JAJOOR010028177.1:0-15305 GCA_036250505.1 Solanum acaule | reverse complement strand
GGACATGAACGACTCAATGCAAGGTTTTCAATAACCATAGATAGAACTCAAATACTTGGAACTCAAGAACTTCAATGATACTACTCATTTCAAGAATGCTCAACTCAGAGTTCATGCGGAATTATGAGCATGAACTACTCAACTCAATGTCTCAAAGATACTTCACATCTCAAGACTGTTCGACTTATAATGTTCATGCGGAATTATGAGCATGAAATATTCAACTCAAGGACTCAAAGATACTTCTCAAAAGGGATTAGGAACTCAACACTTAAAAGCTTAGAACTTGAAGATACCACTTCTCTGACGAATACTCAACGTTACGATGTTCATGCGAAGTTATGGGCATGAAACAACTCGACTCGATGATCTACTAAACAATATGAAACTCATGTATACGAATCTTCTCATTCTCTGAATTACTTCCTCAAAACTTATTTCAAATCGATAATTGATCTCAAGAATTCACAATTGAACTCAAAGGCTTTCTTGAACTTTACTTTTAACTCTCTCTTGAATGTGAATTATGAACTAAAGAGTTATGGTTCATGATATGAAGGACCTCATGATAAAAATTAGACTCATGAATACATTCTCCTCATTCTCATCATCATACTCACTTGCTCGAATCTTGAAACAAGTTACTAGAAGTTGTAGAAGACTCCACAAAAGGAATCAAAGGGACTTTCTTAGAATGTTCGAAAGAATTCTCAAAACTTAACTCTTAACTCTACCTTGAGTTTGAATTATGAATTCAAGGTTATGATCATGTTAGGAATGATTTTAAGTGTTTAGATGTAGCTTAGAGTAGTTAGAATCGAAAAGGAGTAAATGTGCACTTTAAACGAACTCAAACGGGGTAACCGACGACAAACTGGATGGGACAGGAGACCCTAGCGCTATGGGTGGCGCATGGTGCCAGCCCCTAAACTTCAGAGGAGGGTGACAAATTTTCCTTGCTCACTTTCTCACCCTAACTCGCCTAGAATCGAATGGTTTCTTTCCCAATCACTTAACATAAGTACACTCTAATATACTTAATACAACCCTTAAAACACTCACTTTGATCTCAAGAAATCATCAAAAACCCAACACAACAAGATTTAGAAAGAATTTCAAGAACACCTATCAAGAACTTAAATCCTTCAACTTTTTGAGAATGAAAATTCGCTGAAAATAATATGTTTGACGTGTGGGTGAACTAACCCAACGCTATGGAAGTTTACAAACCTCTTAGTGATCAAACCCGTGGTGAAAATCCGCATCAAGACGCAAGAATCTCGACGAACGCTTGATCTTTTCCTCTTTTCTCTTCTTGAACTCTCAACTAAAACCCTAGGCTAATTTTAGGATTATAAAACTGAACCTAATAGGATTAGACCCTTAAAACCTTACTAAAAACGAATTAAATCTGATTGGGCAAGGAAAAGACCAAAATACCCCTCACTATTTCCGGCTAACTTTCCTTAACTGGACAGTCTAACTTCAAAAGGCCATATCTCACTCATCCGACCTCAAAACTTAGAAAACTCGGCGGCGTTGGAAAGATAATTCAAAGATCTTCGCTACGGTATCTAGTAGCACACCTAACTCATCTTAAGCTAGGATTTATGGTCGTTTGAAATCGACCCAAAACTCATACTTAAGCATAACTTACAAAATTTCAGATTTTGCTATTTCCAATTTAATTATTTTTGAAACTCAAGGTGCTACATCTAGTGACCTTAACACTCAAGAAATTTTAATTTCCTTGGTAAAATCCTACTCACAACGAAGGATGGTTCGAGTCTCAGTTCAAAAAAATTCTGGGGTGTTACAATTTTTATTTTTATTTTTGGTTTGAATATAGAACTCCATTACCTTGCTTTAGTAACTTGAAAGCTGAATTGATTTGGTTGTATTTATTTACTTATAATTTTTCACTCATGTGTAATGTTAAAAAAGAAATCTATTGTGATGGAGTTTCGCTGCATCACTATTGTGATATTGTTGAAAAGAAGATGGTAGATTGGAGTGATTATTAATGTTTAATTTAATAGTGGTTTTATCGATTTTAATCTAATTTTAGTGATGATTTAGGGGCGGAAATAGTGCAATAACAGGGAAGCATCATGGAGTACGTCGAAGACGGCAATGGCTGCTACTTTAGAGGAACGAAGGTTGAAGAAGAAAGAGAGTTTAAAATTGAAAAAGAAAAATGGAGATTTTTTGGCTGCTACTTTAGTTTCATATTGAAAATGAAAGAGTATTGAAAATTTTGCTAGCCTCCTCTCTTCATTTGGGGCGTCGTGTAGAGGAATGAAGGTTGAAAAAGAAAAGGTGAAAATGAAAATGAAACTAAAAATTAAAAATTTAAAAAATTTAATATGTGGCAACAATAATTGGTGCGTGATTGCACTTCTTTTCTTACAATTGAGGTTGGGTGAAAAGTGGGATATTTATAACACTCTTAAAATGTTCAATGAGGATAATAGGACACCCACAAAGTTAAAACGTCTTTTTGAAAATTCGAGACAACTTTAATGATAACTTTATATTTTTTCTGTTTAGATAAATACAAAGTGTACTTTTTTTTAATAGTTTGTACATCATAGTATTCGGTACCTTCTTAAAGCAAAATTAATACATAAATGAATGATTACATTAATTAATGTACTATTGTTTGAAAATGGGCCTTCTAAGGGCCTAAGGTCAAGGCCATAGCGGCCTCCCCTCCCAACCAATCCCGATTAAAAGATGGAAAAACTACATAATTAATCATACTTTACTATTATATATATTATTGTTATTTATACTTTCAAAATGTTATGTATTTTATCATAAATATGAAGAAAATATACTTAGATACACGTGTTTTTGTTACCAGATACATGTGATTTTGTTACCAGATACACAAAAATAGGGAGAAAAGCGAACGAGATTCATATCTATCCTAGATACATGCGTCTATCCTAGAAACATGTGAATCACACTAGATACATGTATCTGGAGAGATTCACATGTATCTAGAATACTAAATACATGAGAGAGTGGCGAGCGAGATGAGAGAGAGGCGAGGGAGGTTAGCGAAATTTGCTATGTATCCCTGATACATGCGAATCAATTTGGATACATTGTATAACACATACGGAAATCCATAGTATTAGTATTGTAAAAGGTTTTAATACACGCATTAGTAAGATTAAAGACACAATTGTCCCTCAAAACCTTTTCTACACCCTTTCTATCATATTTGTGAAAGGTGTTTTTGTAAATAAATATGTTATCATTTTTTTATGCTATAAAAATACTCTGAATTTCCTATCTCATAAGTAAAATTAATTTTATTTTCAAAGCTTACGCCAAATGAGTAACATAGTTCATTCATTCTTTAATGATTTTTTTAGCAACAAGCATAACATATCTAGCGTAATCTTATATGTCGGATATGAGGATAGAGAGTGCATACATCTTATCATTATGTTGTGGAGGTAGAAAGACTATTTTCGGAGAACCTCGAAGTACAAAGAAGAAGAAAAGGGACTAAAATTTCAAGCACCCTTTATTGGGGGTCATTCTAGCACATCAGCTGTTTAGAGCCACAAGATTGGGCCTAAAAACTGGACTCAAGTCGAACTAACATTTTAGGCCCATCAGTGATACACATATCTCACATCTCTAGGGTTTGCTATATAATTGATCTAAACCCTAATTTCATCATCTTTCATCACTGCCGCATTTGATTTAATCTCTCCGAGAAGTGAAGAAAACTCTCCGATCATCACCAATTCAAAATGAGAGCTAAGGTAAAAATGAATTCTGTAGCATGAAATTTCTCCATTTTCATTCATTCTGTAAGTTTTTTGTGCTCAATTTTGGAATTTTTTTTTCAGTGGAAGAAGAAGCGTATGAGGAGGTTGAAGAGGAAGCGCCGAAAGATGAGACAGAGATCGAAGTAGAACCACATTCTGCAGTTCTCAACGGTCTATCTATGCTTGTCGTCTTCTTTAGGCTTATGCTGTTTTAAGTTTTAGTTTGAAATTTCAGTAACATTTGAGTTGTGATTTTGTTCTAATTACACCGAATTCAAATTTTTGGTATCCGATTTTGGCTATGGATTTATGCTTCTTATTATTCGTGTCTTTTCGCTCTATTTTATTTACGTCGTTCTTTGTTTTGAATTGTCTGCATTTATATATTTGTGAAAATATGCTTTATTTGAGCTGAACAGCTTTTGAGAACAGCCTCCCTGCCTCCTCCGCGAGGTATGATTAATATTTGCACACACTCTATCTTCTTTAGATTCCACCTATGAGATTACACTGGGTATGTTGTTTATATAATTGTGAAATTCGCTCACGAAGTGTTTATATCGTGTGACAATCTTTGCCGCTTTGGGCTAAGATTGTTTGTCTAATTAAATGCTAAATTGATGTTGGATCATTATGGAATACACACATTGCTTAGGTTTTTTCATCCAAAAAAAGTAGTGCATCTGCATGCTTTATACCATACGGTCCATTTTAGATAGCAATTTAAATTCGGTTCCATGCTGTAGTGAAAACTGATTTGAATTTTGTATTGGAGATGATACAAAACTTGGATATTGTTTGAAGTTTGAACTAAAATTTTAGTTAAGTCCAGTTTTTTATTAATGGCATTTTCATGCTAAGTGAGTTTGAAATGTGTTTTTGTGGTTTCGGTAGCAATTGAATTCCTAAACCTGTTCTGATGTGGTTTAACTTGTATGTTCAAGTAGCAGACATGTTTAAATGAAGCAATATGGGCAGTGAGTATGAACTTGCTTGTGAGCTTATTGAGGTGTAGTAGTACTAGTTGAATTATTAATTCAAGATATATTTTGAAACTGGACCTTAGTTTTTCTTTATCAGGATGGGATAATGAGATCTACTCTTCTAGTATTAGCCTAGTAGGTGCACCTGTGATGCATTCGGCAATGAATTTAAGTGTTGTGTATGTGATATCATCTTGTATAAGATGACATGACATTGTTGTTCTAGACCAACATGTAGATGCGTGCTATTTGACGGCCTAGAGCTAGATGGGTGAAAGTTTGATTATTTCCCTTGTGGATATTATACCCTTGCCCTATGGTACGGTAATGTGAGGGCGTAGAAAGCTATTTTTTATGGTCCCAGGTGATCATTTTATTTACAGAGTAGTTAAAGGTCGTGTTTTCTGGGTCTACCATTTGAAGTGGTTGTTGCATTATATTATGTGTATTCCCCAAGCAGACAAATCAAGTTTGTCCTGTTTTTGTTAGTTAATTCTTTGTTTCTATTTTTATTGGCTCTTTTAATGTCCCATAGTTGCCCGTAGCACTTTGGTGTGGTTGCAAAAGAGCGCAACATATGATGTGCGCATCATGGGTTTAGAATTGTAGACAAAAGCTTGGTATTTAAGTGAAGGGACTCATTAGTGATAGAGTTTTGAATCTTATTCCATTGTTAGTCCTTCTACATGGTAGTTAAGATGCGTTTCTCCACCTCATATTCCTTGTTTGCAAGTGTAAGCGTTTCATGACATTTTAGCCAACATCTAGTTGTGTTGGAGTGATAGGTACCTTAACCACTCAAATATGGAATGAATAAAGATTTAAGTAGGCCTCAAATGTATATATCAGACACCAAGTGGAAAAATAATACTGAAAAATCATATATTACATTTAATCAATTATTCTAGTAGTCTTAAGAAAGTTTGAATAAAGCTATAGTTCCCGTCGCCTTCACGAGACCTTTCTTTGAACCAAGGGATTCTCCTTTGATCTTTACTATAAGTTCATTATACGCAAGCTTTTAAGAGATATGTTTTTTTCTTTTTTTTGCAATATTTCAATTCTGTCTGTAAAACAAATGAATTTTTAAATAGAATAATATACCTTTTGTGCACTTTTATGTCAAGGGATCTAATATGGGTAAAATTTTGACAGTATTATTTAATATTTACAAGAAATGTATCATTTTTTTTTGCAAATGATTAATAAGGAAAATGAGTCATAAAGTTTGCAATTTTACTCTTATTTCTCTAATAATAATATAAAATTAATATTAAGAAGATAAAATCAAGGTTAGATATATTAATCTTTTAGTTGTTTCAGCTTGAGAAAAATGATACTCTTATACTTAACATTTGGTAAGAAGAAAATGACCGTACAAATAGTTGCGGATACAAAAAGTGAAAATTTTATATATAACATTTATAGGACTAATAATTTTTTGTTATGATATTATTTTTTATCTTTCAAGTTTTAACAATAAACAATTACGGGTTATAACATATTACATAAATTAAAAAAGATTTAAAAAAAATGTGAAATACAAATTTGTTTTAAAAAAACAAACATTAAAAATGGAAATGTAATTAACAGAAAATTTGAAAATCTTAATGATAATTAATAGGAGGCATAAAATCAAGAAAGATATTTATTTTTCTTGTTTAGCTCAAGATAGTTATTGGCATTTTCTCTCACTTGTTAATTGTCTTTCAAACAGTTTTTTTTTTACAGTATTTGTAACTTTCTCTTTCTCTCAATATTCTCTCTGCTTCGTCTTCATTTTGTTCTATTAGGAAAAAAAATTAGTTCATATTGTCATGGAAGGTATCTTATCAATATTAATAAAGTATGGTGGTCGATGAGATCCTTCAGGTTAGTGTTTATTTAGAATTTATTTTTGTATTGGCTATATAAATAATACTGTGTAATTTTTTTCTATTCAGTGACAATGCGATGAATTTGTGAATGAATATTTTCTAATTATATATTAATAAAACGTTAAAAATTTGATATGGGAAAAGGCTACTGGAAAATGCAATGAATTTGCGAATGAATACTGATTAAATATGAATTTTGTATAATGTTTTTACTGATTAATTTGTGAATGAATACTGATTTAAAATGTCTACAACTAAATTTCTTCATTCTTTGTGTGAACCATTATTGATTTTTTGATATGACTCTGGTATGATTCAATTTTCATTTTTGGCTTCATATTGATATGGAATTGTGCATAATAGTGGGATGAAATTGGTATACTTAATAAAAGACAATTACCAGTTATAAATTGTATGATTTTGTATTCTTTTTGGCATGAATCTGGTATGAATCAGTGTTTACTTTTGACATGAAATAGATATAAAAAGTATGCATAAAAATGGTATGAAATTCGTATACTGATATAACATATGTATAAAATTTATTTGTACTTTTGTATTCTGTAATACTAACACTATAATTTATGATGGAACAGAAAAATATGCAATTCAAAAAGTGTCGGGGCATAAATTGTTGTCGTCTGGTTCAAAAAGAATTGTAGGAGACCACAACTTGAATGCTGGAAAGGGTTTGCTGATGTGAAATTCAAGAGGTCTAAGGTTATGTGCAATACACGTCGTCGGGAGGGATACAACAAGAAGACATGTTCAAATTACCCTGCTAAAAAAAGACATATTTTATTTTTACTTTGTTTTGGTTGTTTTATTGTGGCAAACTTATGTTTTGATTTATTTAGTCTTTTAAGCCAATGAATTATAATTTCAGAACATTTATTATTTGTACTAGTTAATCATTTGTGTATTAAGTGTTTTTCAAATGTATAGTCAAAAACTAGGTAATGTTGGTATGCAATTGATATCGACCGAAAAAATTAAGTCAAATCTTAGTATGAAATTGGTATACATTTGGTATCCAATTGATGTCCCAGTGGTAAAATTGAAAAAACAACATGTAATTGAGATTTCAACTGAAATAGCTAACCGAAAACTAGTTAAATTGCATCCAATTTTGGTATTGAACTGGTATCCTATTGGAAAATTTGAAAAAAGGCAAGTAATTGAGATTTCAATCGAATTAGACAACCTAAAACTAGTTAATGTTATACCTAATTGGTATACATTTGGTATCTAACTGATATCCAATTGAAATAATTGAATAAAAAATATGTAATTGAGATTTCAACTAAATTAATCAACCTAAAACTAGTTAATTTGTACCCAATCGGTGTGCATTTGGTATCAAACTAATCTCATTGGAAAAATTGAAAAAAAAAAACATGTAATTGACATCTCAAATGAATTAGTCAGCCTAAAACAAGTTAACTTTGTATCTAATTGGTATACATTTTGTATCCAACTGATATCCTATTGAAAATTGAAAAACCAACATGTAATTGAGATTTCCACTGCATTAGTCAACTTAAAATAAGTTAATGTTGTATCCAATTGGTATACATTTGGTATCCAAGTGATATCCTATTGGAAAAATTGAAAAACGAACATGTAATTGAGATTTCAACCAAATTAGACAACCTAAAACAAGTTAATGTTGTATCCATTTGGTATCCAACAGATATTCCACTAGAAAACGGAAAAAAAATGTAATTGATATTTCAACCAAACTAGATAACATAAAACAAGTTAATGTTGTATCCAATTTGTATACACTTGGTATCCAAAGCATGTTATTTTGCTATGCACAGTCTATCATTTTCCTATTTGTATCCGACTTGTTGAAAAATTAGTATTGCCAACATATGAAATTGATATCCAATTTGTATCCATGTGAAAAAATTAAGTATAAAAATCTATGTTTTTATACTCAATATAAAGCATACTTTTGATTTTCAAAAATCATGAACGAAATTAATAAATTTTGTTTAAATGCATAGTATATATTGTTGTCAAAAACTGAAAATAAATAAATAAACGACATCCTAAAATATAAACGTGGAATGAAAGTCGAAGTCGATCATCTGTATAACAATTGATCTCTTTGGTCTTGGTGCAGGATAATAAGTAGTATTCAGAGCATGTTCTTTTGCTATGTGCGGTCCATCATTTTCCCTTTTCTCTTTTGTCCCTTTCGATTTTGAGGAGTTGCAATTTTCTTTGCTTCTTTTTTCCTCTCCTTTACTGCGCTTTGTTTCTTCTTGTGAGGGGTAACACTCTTGTTCGCCGGATTTGCATTTTTGTTGGTCGAAGACGTTTGAATCAAGATGTTAAAAGATGGAGCCTCAATTTCAACATTCGAACTCGCTTCTACGAATCTGAGCTCTTTCTAAGTGTATGCTCATCTTTTTTTGAAAAGCCTAAAATCTTGATTCTTAGTATTGTGAAAAAGATTTGGCCTTTCTTTTGAGTGTACAACGAAGAAAAACCGATTATGGTGAGAGAGATGATTTACTATTTCTAAGAAGAAGAATGAAGACGTGAGAGAGAATTTTTTACCTTTGAACGTGGGGGTGGTGGGGTGTTGTTTTGGTATGTGAGAAAGAGAGAAACTTGATGATCGGTATGACTTGTGACAGTAAAAAAAAAACCTAATATCAATGTAATATTATGTGTGAAAGGTAACAAAATCGCTAAAAAAGGGTAATGGATAATCATTGATTCTCTCTTATTAATTGTATATTTATATTTATATCACCTATTAATTAAAATATAATTATATTAGACTAATTATTTAATAAAGTGGAGTTTAATTGATTTTAAATAAAAAAAGATCTGTTATAACTTGAAATTAAAATATTATAAGTAGTAATATTTTGAAAGTACATTTAAAACTTGTAATATTGCCCCTTAAATATATATGTGAGGTGATTTTTCCATACAAAAAATGTTCTAAGAATTCATAAATTTCGATCCATCTGAACCTTTAACTCCAAAATTTAATTTAATGAGGGAAAGATTGTTCAGGTCTATTTAAGTAAATTGTCAGTTTATTTTTTAATTAATTTGAGAGTTTAATCTATTATAATACCAATAATTAGAGAGATAAGAGGAAAGCCCTCTCTCGAATTCGAAGATGTAACACAAAAAATGACTCTCTTCGCCGGGATGTCAACAAGTTAGGTAGCTCTAAGGTTTTTTATATTCGGTGGAAGTACTATAAGTCCAAACAGGAATAACTTGACTATGATATCATGTAAAAATATGACATTTGAGCCTAACTCAATTTTAAAAGTTAGTTCATGACAAGAAGATTGTCCAAGTTTATATAAGTATACTGTAAACCAATTTCCTAGTCATGTGAGGCTTTAATCCACTCTAACATCTTATGAATTACAAAACTAAACCTCTAGGTCATCTTCTGATGTCTTGACTTGCGTTTGATCATATATTTTGAATCAGATTGTAAAACTTATCTATATATATATTTGATCCTCAAATATTGATTTTCAAGTTTCAACAACCTAATGTAGATCAACTTTTGAAAATTGCACAATTCCACTTATAACAGTAAAAATAAATAATAATCAAATAAAATATATGTACAAACACAATTTTAAAAAATCAATTTTTCAACTATCAAATTACGATGATTAACTATGTATGCATGTGAAATTATACTCTTACCATTGAATGACCTCAGAAACTCTTGTTTGTTTTTCTTTTCCTTTAATTGCCCTCACCAGGTATTAGTTAGTCATTTAAAATTCATGACAACATAGACCTTAAACTCGTATTCCAAAGTTGAGAAATGTCATCTTAAACAATCATTAATTCAACAAGTATTTAATTATACCCAATATCGGTTCACCTATTTCTGTCGTGTCATGGGTAATGATATCAAAATACAATAAATAACTTGTTAATTATTATGATATCGAAGAAAAAACTTGTGTCACATTCTTCAAGATAATATTTCAAAATGCATCATCTATATGTGTGTGATTTTATTGCGATCAACTACGCTTTATTTAATAAAGACTACCTTATAGATATTGGTGGGACTCAAGTGCATCAAATTCAATTACGAAGAAAAAACGGTGGGACTAAAATTTCAAAGACCCGATTCATCCATTAAGAACCGCAAGATTGGGCCTAATAACTGGACCCAAGTTGAATTACATTTTAGGCCCATCAATGATCCACATATCTCACGTCTTTAGGGTTTGCTATATAATTGATCCAAACCCTACTTTCACTTTCTTTCATCACTGCCGCATTTGATATATTATCTCTGAGAAGTGAAGAAAACTCTCCGATCATCACCAATTCAGAATGAGAGCTAAGGTAAAAATGAATTCTGTTGCATGAAATTTCTCCATTTTCACACATTTTGTAAGTTTTTATGCTCAATTTTGTCAATTTTTTTTTGGTTTTATTCAGTGGAAGAAGAAGCGTATGAGGAGGTTGAAGAGGAAGCGCCGAAAGATGAGACAGAGATCGAAGTAGAACTACATTCTGCAGTTCTCAACGGTCATCGTCTTCTTTAGGCTTATGCTGTTTAAGTTTTAGTTTGAAATTTCAGTAACATTTGAGTTGTGATTTTGTTATAATTACACCGAATTCAAATTTTAGTATCCGATTTTGGCTATGGATTTATGCTTCCTAATATTCGTATCTTTTGCTCTATTTTATTTACATCGTTCCTCTTTATATAGTACTTCGTTTTGAATTGTCTGCATTTATATATTTGTGAAAATATGCTTAAATTGATCTGAACGTTACACTCTTATCTTCCTGAGACTCCGCTTATGAAATTACACTGGGTATGTTGTTTATCTAATTGTAAAATTCTCTCATGAGTTGTTTGAATTATAGCGTTATTTAGGTTATTCATTTTAGTGTTCATATCATACGACAATCATTTGCCGCTTTGGATAAAAGCTAAATTGATGTTGGATTATTATGGAATGCACTCATTGCTTAGGGTGTTCGATACCAAGTGAAAACTTGTTTGAAGTTCCTATTGGAGATGATACAAAACTTAGATGATAGTATTTGAAGTTTGAATTGAAGTTTTAAGTGAACAGTTTTTCACTTGAGGCGTTTTCGGGCAATGTGAGTTTGAATTGTGTTTTTGTTGTTTGGTGCTTAGCAGCTGAATCCCTAAACCTGTTCTGATGTGGTTGTAAGTTCAAGCAGCAGACATGCTTAAATGGAGCAATGTGGGCAGTGAGTATTTATGTAATTGACCTCAAACTTTCTTGTGAGCTGATTAGGGTGTAGTAGTAGTTGAAAGTATAAATTCAAGAAATGTTTTGAAACTGGACTCTAGTTTTTTTACCAGGTTGGAAAATGAGATTTACTCCAGTGTTAGCCTAGTAG
Source organism: Solanum acaule (assembly GCA_036250505.1). Classification (NCBI taxonomy): domain Eukaryota; kingdom Viridiplantae; phylum Streptophyta; class Magnoliopsida; order Solanales; family Solanaceae; genus Solanum; species Solanum acaule. The sequence continues at coordinate 3,257 of JAJOOR010028177.1, read as the reverse complement.
GCACTCTTGTGATGCACTTATTGGCAATCAATGGACATACAGTTGAGTGTCGTGAATGTAATGTCTTGTATAAGATGACATGACATTGTTCTAGACTAACAAGTAAATAAGTGCTGTGAGATGGTGTTGAGCTAGAATGTCAAAAGCTTGATCATTTCCCTTGTGCAGACACGGACATTATTATACCCTTTGCTTTTGTATGGTGATTGGTGGGTTTATAAAGTTTACTTTTCCCTTTAATTTTACCGCACACCTATGATGAACTTTTTGGCAATGAATGGACGTACAGTTGAGTGTCGAGAATGTGATCAGGTCTTGTATGGATGGCATGACATTGTTGTTCTAGACCAACATGTAGCTGTGTGCTATTTGACGGCCTAGATCTAGACGGGTGAAAGTTTGATCATTTCCCTTTTTTGCAAACATGGATATTATACCCTTTCCCTTTGGTATGGTAATGGGAGGACTTAGAAAATTCACTTTGTACTTGAGCTGTGCTGCTCGAGAGCTATTTTTGATGTCCTCGGGTGACCATTTAATGTTGTTGCATTGCATTATGTTTGTGTATTCCCAAGCAGGCAAATCAAGTTATTCCTGTTTGCTACCAAGTTAATTCTTTGTTTCTATTTTTATTGGCACAGTTAGTGTCTCATTATTGATTGAGTTTTGAACCTTACACCATTGGCTTCTAGTTAGATATTATTTCTCATATTTTATCCTCGATCTTGTGAACTTATGTGGACGTGTGAGTTAGTCCTTAGACATGTTAATTATGATACGTTTCTGTCTTATATTCCTTGTTTGCAAGTGCAAACGTTTCATGACCCAGTGTTCGAAAATCTTGAGTAAATCTAGGTCATTTCATCATAACAGAAGGCCAAATTTAAACATTTCTCCAATGTTAAATTCCTCATAATAGTTGCATTCTGTATGGACTTGATTCATTATTAAGAAAGCTTGGAAAATTATGGGTTAAATTTTGACTATATCATTAAATATTTACAGGAAATGTATCATTATATTTTGTGAAGGGAAAATAGTGATTTTGGTCTTTTGAGTTGCTGCTTAATTTCATTTTTAGTCCTTGTGTTATTTGGCTTAGTATATTGTATCTTCAATTAAACAAATTGTGCAAATTTAGTCCTTTGAAATAGCCAAACTAACAGAATTAAATGAGAATCCCATTTAATATAGCTAATAATTGTTTGTTGTATTTGAATGCTTCTTCCAAGCAATCTTCTTAATATAATTATGAGTAATATTTTATTGGTATTTTCTCATTATAAATGGAGTTGTATTATTTAGATTTCTTAGGAGTCGTTTGGTTTGAATACAAGTTATGCTGGGATTTGTTATCCAGGTATTATTTTTTATTGATTGTTTGGTTTGTAGTATTAAAAATAATATTCATTGGATACTTTCTAAAATAAGTTGTTTGTTTACAAATACCCTCTACCTTATTTATCTATTTGTATATTTTTTTTGATAGAGCTTTAGTTAACTTCCCAGATAGTTCAAATTTATTTGTTTTTTGTTTACTGTTAGCTTCGTAGGAATTTGGGTTGTAGTTGTTTTTGTTAAGTCAATAAAAGTCTGACCCATGTGGTCATATTAAAACTTTTAGAAAAAATATTTCAATCTTAAAAACAAATTATCCACCTTATTTAGCTTAACTTTTTTATGTATGAAGTCTCATCTTTTTCATATTTGAACTACACTTTGGTGTCCCAACGGCTTGGACCAAATAAAAAATCACGGACATCAAACTTGGAGTCACCAATTACGTTGCTTACTGGGCATCAAAGTGTAGTATATACTCATGAAGTTTAATCTAGTAGGAACAATTATTATATATATAGAGAGAGAGAGAGATGACATAATGGGTTTGAAGGGTGATTTTGTCATTTAATAGATTTATCCAAGGACAAATTATGATGGGATTATTATACCATCCAAAGAGAGGGATAACTTATTCCGGTACTAATTGTTAATCTCGGGATAATTTATCTCGGACTTGCCAACCAAACAACAAATTAAGCATCACTATAATTTTATCCCAAGACTATTTGATATAATCCTTCACACCAAACGACTCCTTAATGTTCCCCATGAGAAGTATAGACGACGATGTAGAAGTTAATTTAGACATGCAAGTTAAAATGATTTCTAGTTTATCTCTCATTTCTTAAATGTATGTTAAAATAAGATTTTGTTAAGTTTCAGTCGTCTATTATATTGAATTTACCTGATAGTTTCATTATGGGAACGTCCAGTGCCAAAGTCACTGAATTTGCAAGTCGTCGATCTCTAGACTATGTAATGTACTTTATCTGTTGGGTTATGCTTATCTTAATTATTGGTTTAACTTATGCATAGTGAAAGGGAGGATTAGAATGGTCTTAGCTCCTGAATATCCAGACAATAAAAAGAAAAATGAAAAAAAATTAAGATTGAGACTTTTTTTTTTGTTAGCTTTGTAATCTTCGAGAATAACAATTGCATAATTTGTGTGATTGAAGGTTAAATATATTAAGTCAAATAAGATAAAAACTAAAAATGGAATTAACTAATAATGTTTACAATTTTACTCAGTAAAAATATAATAAATATTAAGAAGATAAAATCAAGATTATATATTTTGATCTTTTAATTAATTGTTTCAACTTGAGCAAAATGATACTCTTATACTCGCTTAACATTTGATAAGAAGAAAATGGCCGCACAAATAGTTGCGGATATAAAAGATGTTCTAAGAATTCAAAAATTTCGATGCGTTTGAACCTCAACTCCAAAATTTAGTTTATGAGATGAAGGTTGTTCGAGTTCATATAAGTAAATTGTCAGGTTTTTTTTTTTTTTTAAATTGTCAGTTCATTATGTGGAATTTTGATCTACTCAATGCCCTTTTCATGGGCTGGACCAATTGGAGTGTGTAACGTAAGTCCAAATGAGAATAAACCTGCCTACAATATAGTGTAAAGAGTAAAAATCACCCCATATATACATTTAAAAGTCAATATTACAGGTTTTAAATCTACTTTTAAAAAATTATTGCTTATAACAGTTTAATTACGGGTTATAACATATCACTAATTATTTATAAATTAATTAAATTTTACTTTATTAAATAAGTAATTTTTTATAATTTTATATTATTATTAAATTATTTAAATAAAGAATACCCCATAATTATCTCTTACACAATTATAGGGATTTTACATTGATTACACTTCCTTATTTAATGTTATACTCATAAC
>JAJOOR010028176.1:0-16336 GCA_036250505.1 Solanum acaule | reverse complement strand
CCAAATTTGGAATTACATACTAACATTATTCCAGTCTCGTCTCATCTTACATGTTTCTAATTTCTTATTTATATGTAAAGTAAAATTAACAATGGCTCGAGAATCTTTCATGAAAATGGGTGTTAACTATTATTGACTTTTTTCTTTATAATAGAGTATAATATGCAATTTTTACTTGTTGGATACGTGCAAAATGAGACAATATCCAAATTTGGAATTACATACTAACATTATTCCAGTCTCGTCTCATCTTACATGTTTCTAATTTCTTATTTATATGTAAAGTAAAATTAACAATGGCTCGAGAATCTTTCATGAAAATGGGTGTTAACTATTATTGACTTTTTTCTTTATAATAGAGTATAATATGCAATTTTTACTTGTTGGATACGTGCAAAATGAGACAATATCCAAATTTGGAATTACATACTAACATTATTCCAGTCTCGTCTCATCTTACATGTTTCTAATTTCTTATTTATATGTAAAGTAAAATTAACAATGGCTCGAGAATCTTTCATGAAAATGGGTGTTAACTATTATTGACTTTTTTCTTTATAATAGAGTATAATATGCAATTTTTACTTGTTGGATACGTGCAAAATGAGACAATATCCAAATTTGGAATTACATACTAACATTATTCCAGTCTCGTCTCATCTTACATGTTTCTAATTTCTTATTTATATGTAAAGTAAAATTAACAATGGCTCAAGAATCTTTCATGAAAATGGGTGTTAACTATTATTGACTTTTTTCTTTATAATAGAGTATAATATGCATTTTTTACTTGTTGGATACGTGCAAAATGAGACAATATCCAAATATGGTGGATTTTTGAAATATTGGGTATGTAATTTCTCCTCTTATTTGCGCTATTTAGCTTCATTATTACATTAGTGTTGCTCGTTTTCCACATTCCTACACTAGTCTCATCTCACACATACACATTAGAGTGTGATGAATGTGATCTTTCTATCCTGCTAACTAAGATTGACAACTAAATTCAATCTTTGAAACTTAGTAGTAAACTGCTAAATAAGTTTACGCCACGTCAGCATTTTTAAATTCACTTAATCAAGTAGAGGGGTGTTTTTAAGGTTGTCAATAGTTGAAGGACTAAAGTAATAATTCACATCAAGTTTAGAGATGTTTTCAATACTTATCTCAAGAATTAAAGCATATAACATCCGTTTGGGGTGAATCAATTCACCCCCACCCCACCCTCCAAAGTTGGTACTTCTTGAACCATTTTCACCTTGAATTAATCAACATATCCATAATATCTAACTTTTTGTCTCAAATTCGAGACCTTCAAATGAAAACCCACTAATAAAAACTCGTCTTATCCTTTAATGAGATACATCTAAATTAATCGGATCAGTAAATTTTAGAAACCAAAACTATTAAATATAGATAAAACAAATTTCCCCTGCCAGGAAATAGGAGATATAAGAAAGAAGCTCAACTGTTCAAAAGTCCTATGAGTACTGCTGACTATTCTGCCATAGTAAATTAAAGGGTTAACCCATCGGTGGCCAACTTTTCACTTAGACACATTAACTAGGCTTTGTTCATTTTAGACACCTCATGTCATCCCCAATTGTGTCATTTTGACACTTTTTCGACAATCTGCCAAATTTGTAAGGTGTGTGTAACACACTCGCTGATGACGTGTCAAAGTGACAAATTAAATAAAGACACATGGCATATATAGAAAAAATAATTATTAAATGATGAATCTTGAGTAGGAAAAAAACTACCAATGACTCATTGACATGTGACATTTCTTTAAGTAAATAATAAAAAAAAAAATACTTTTAATAAAAAGAAAATTATATGCACACCACCCCAAATTGTCTTCTCTACTACCCACCCCCACCTCAAACCCCAACCCCCTCTCTCACCCAAATTTTCTTCTCCACCCCCAACCCTCCCTCACCCAAACGTGTTAAAAGAAGAAGCTTTTTTTTGTTTGTTTTTATCACTTTGTGAATGTTGTGAGATAATAACGTCTTTCTTCTAATAGAATGATGTTTGAATGCTTGATTTGGTGAATGTGGTAATGCATTTGCTTGACCTTTTTGGGGTTTTTTTTTTCTTCCTTTTTTTTTGGATTTTTGGGTCAATGCAAGTCAAAACTTGGTTCTTTGGTACATAAATATGGAGTCCCAAACTTTCTACTAAAAATTATATAGCTTATCTATTTGATTTGGACTTTTTCTGTGATTATGATGTGAGAAGGCATACAAATGGATTGGAATGCTAAAATTGTTTGTTGTGAATGTAGGATTTGATAATTGAAAATATGATTTCTTGCCATTTTTGAGTGTGTTTTTTTCTTCTTGAAATTTATGTTGATTTTCTCAAATTATTTTGAGGAGGAAGAAGGACAACAAAATAAGTGAAAGTACTTAAGCTTAAAATTTAAAGGCGCTAGAATTCACTTTTTGTTTGTGCATTGTCAAATTTATTTCACCATGACAAGAGTTTAAGCTTGGAAAATGGTAGCCAAAAAATGAGAAAGAAGAAGAAGAAAAAAAAATTAAAATTTGGTAAAATGAGGCTCTCACGCGCGTCCAGTGAGTGTAGCACACTTGCTATGCCATCTCAGCAGAAAGTGTCAAATTGACACAGCAAGACATGACATGAGGTGTCTAAAATGAACGAAACTTAGTTAAGGTGTCTAAGTGAAAATTAGTGCCAACTTTAGGTGGCCACCGATGGGTTTGCCCTAAATTAAATACTACATAAAGTAGCTTTTTGTATCTCATCAATAAATAGGGGATTTAAACCAAAATAAATACACATAAGACCACTCTTTCTGAGGTTGGCATGAATACATCGGAGGTAAAATCTGCGTACATTTTTCTTTTTCAGACTTCACCTGCGGAATTAGTCCTTTGGGGTCCATACCAGTTGTTAGTTGTGAATGTGAGTTCTTCTAAAGCTTATTTTCCAAACTCTGTACTCAATATACAGCCTGTTTATGGGGTACACAAATTTCTCTTTAAGATATTTTTTCTTTCTTGTACAACATTGTCTTCAATGCAAAACACATTTTTGTATTTGAGCTTAATATTAGTTAAAGCTATAATAAAAAAATATATATATGAATTTTTAATTTAATATGTAACTCGTAAAATCGAATTATTTGATTTAGTAGCAACAACATATTCAATGCAGTTTCACGGGAAATTTGGAAAGGTTAGAATTTATGCATATCTTAATCTTATCTTTGTGAGGTAGAGATATTATTTTTAATAGACCCTCAACATTCAATGTTAGTGTTATGCTAGATAGATCATTACGGGGACACTTGAGTCAGCCACCAACATGCAGGGGCAGGTAGAATTAAGGGGTTTCAACTAAATTCTCTAGTTGATAACTTAAATTGTGTAACTAGAGATTTTTTTAATATAAAAACGGTTAAATCTCCTTTTATGAAGTTCAAATCCTAGGTGTAACACTGTAGTATCTATTAATTCCCTCTCATATAAATTTCTAACTCTATCACTGATTGTCGATACCTATCAACCTCTTGATCCCGTCCATTTTTGGGTTACTTTTCCTTTCTTACTACAAAAATGAACTTTTTACACCTCCAATGTTATTTAATCCGCTATAACAATGATCTTAAATATGATTACTTGCAATTATGTCCATATATTGTACGTCAACAATACATATAACTTATACTCTTTGGGGTCGTTTGATTGGAAACAAGTTATTTCACCATATATATAGGACAACTTATCTCATCACTAAAGTATAAAAGATGAGAAATAATCTTAGGACTGCCTAATACCTCCAAACAAACGCATGATAAAATTATCCCTGAAAGTATTATTTAGACCTCACAATAAACAACTCCATTAGTTATTGAATGTGTAGTAGTTCAGAGTTTGTCAAAAGAGCTAAAAAGTGAAAAGGTGAATCATAAATGTTGAACTTTTGAAAACAAAAAGTTAAGGACCTTTAGAAGAAAGAGAAAAAAAGATCCTTTCTGTAGCTATAAATACAGCAAAGAGGAAACCAAACTTTCACACACACCATAGATATCAAACACAAAAAATCTTTTTTATCCAAATCCCAACTTTCCCTGAATTTCCAATTTTTCTTCCTCATATAAGCCAATCATCAAGAACAAATTCTTCAACTTTTAACACACCCTCAAATTTTCTTGGATCAGTGTATTATAAATCTCAACAAAAGGGACAATTTTTTTTAGTATCCTTTTTTCCTTTTTGTGTTTTCTCTTTTCTCCTACATCACTTGTCTCTCTTGAGGAAATCAAGAAACTATGAGCAGAATTCAAGAAACCATGTCTTACACATCTGATGAGGCTGCTCAAATTAGATCATCTTTATCTCAAATCCTATTAACAAGTAGTACCAACACTTTAGACTCAATATTTTTTCATTGCCAAGAACCAAAAAATCAAATGACTACTACTAGTCCTGTTCTTGAACCACTATGTTCTTCAGTCTATCTCAGACAAAAAGATTTGCTCCAAAAATTTTGGGAACAAAATAGAACAAATATCACAATTCCAACAACTTCCACACAAACCCCACTTCAAGGATCTTTATATTCACAAAAAAATTGGGAACAAAATAGAGCAAATGTCACAATTCTAACAACTTCCACACAAACCCCACTTCAAGGATCATTATATTCACAAAGATATGTTAGTCCAAACAAGAAAAAATTATATAGAGGAGTGAGACAAAGGCATTGGGGAAAATGGGTGGCTGAAATAAGACTTCCTCAGAAGAGAATGAGAGTTTGGCTTGGAACTTATGACAATGCTGAGGCTGCAGCTTATGCTTATGACAGAGCAGCCTATAAACTTCGCGGGGAATATGCACGATTGAACTTTCCAAATCTACGCGATCCAAGTGAGTTGGGATTTGGAGATAGTGCAAAGATGAATGCTTTGAAGAATTCTGTGGATGCTAAGATTCAAGCTATTTGCCAGAAGGTTAGAAGGGAGAGAGCTAAAAAGGGTGGAAAGAAAATTGTTGAAAGTGAGAAAAAAGTTGCAAAAAATGTGGATTTGGATTCATCATCTTGTTCTTCTTCTTCATTGGTTGGTAGTGAAAGTTGGGGTCATAGTGATGTGATTTCAAGTAGTTCTGATGATGGATTCTTGAATAGTGAGAAATCACCTTGCTCTGTTCTTGGTGACTGCCCCATGGGGCCCGAGAACGATAACTGCCATGTCATTAGCATCACACATCAATTCGAAAGGTCTATGCTGGAATCGGAGTTCGAAGATTATTCCTTAGCAACAATGCCTTCTTTTGATCCTGAGTTGATATGGGCAGTTCTGGCTAGCTAGAAGTCATTCCGACTTTGTAAGTAGGATTCAAAATTTTAAGTTTATGAATTCCGATTACAATCCCATTTTGTTGAGCAAAAAACTATTGGATCTTACCAACCCCATAACTTCGGCTGTAGATGCACCCCTGCTTACCCTCCACATGACTTGAATTTTTGACTTTTAGGTTAAAAGTGCTTTGGATATTTGTAGAATCTCTTCTTGAGATGTGGTAGAGACCATTTTTATATTGTGGGCAGTGTAAATGTTTAATTTTGAAGATGTGTAGCTATTTCGTTATATGACTTCTTTTGTTTAAATTAATCAAGTATCAGTCTCTTGTTTTTTAACTTTTCTCTATGGGATGAACAGAGATATTATAACCTGTTCATTCCCAGTTTTCTGTATCAAATTATGAAGGATTTTATCTAATTCCAGTACTCATAAAGTTTAGTATCTTTTGAACCATATTGTAGAATGATCTTTCATAAAGAGAAAGTTCATATCCCTTTTCATCATCATCAATCAATCAATGATATTTTCCATCTCAAATTAGCTGAGGTAAGTTAAACACATCATTTGTATATATGTTATTCTATTTGGTAAAAATGTACTCACATGAGGATATTTACTCCAAATTAATAGATACATGACATATGTTCGAATATACTACTATCACTTAACCATCAACATAACATGGGGTGTGAATATAGGTGTGAGAACTACGCCGAAATTTACCCAAATTATTGGATACCTCTATTACATCTACGATCGAAAAGTATAGATTAATTGGGTATTTGGTTTGATTTATGGATTTGTGTGTGTATTATACATAAAAGTATAAGAATGTGTTGCTATAACACCTATTAATAAAATATTAAGCGTTAACAAATAATTAAATTTTATTAGTTTTAGTTTAATGACTCTAATTAATCAAAATATTTATTTAGAAAAATTGTATAAAATAGCAAACTATTAATTCAAATTAAATGCTATAACCATAGTTTCATTTAATTCTAATCCGTAGCAAACACTTGCCATTCGGCTCTCTCCCTAGAATTCTCGTTCGCCACTCTCCCTCGCCTCTCTCACTTTATACAAACACAAATATATAAAATGTGTTTGTATAGAGCGAGAGAAAACTGTATATACAAATACATATATTTTCGTCTTATACACTTATAATTATACAAATATAAATCTTTCCCTACCAATTCTGTTTTGCCTTTCTCTCTTTCTCGCTTTATACAACCACAAATTATACAAATTACTATGTATAATTTGTGTTGTATAAAGCGCGAGAGAGATATTTGACATACAAATATTTTATTTCGATTCAATTGTATACAAATTCAAATTTTATGCAGATATACAAACATAAAGAACATATACATGTACAAACACAATTTTCATAGACACACGCCCGATTTATACAAATCGTTGCGTTTTATACAAATCAGATGTCGCGATTTTTATACACGATTTTTATACAGATCTAATGCTCCATAACAAACATAAAATTTGTTATGCAAACTATAGCTATAACATGCAAATATTATTTTTATGTTTGCTAAACCTAAAATTTACACTATTTATTTTACATAGCCCTATTTGTATTTCTCTACCAATAGTCAAGAAATCCAAATAAAGAAAGAAATGGTCCCAATTTCTGAGGTGGAACAATGTGACCCACTAAGTGCAGAGTAGATGATGGGAATGCCTCAGTATCGCTTGTCTGATATATAATATAACAGCAACACAAAGACCTTTTTGGGTTATCCTTATTTCTAAGACTAGTCATTGTTTGATAATGTTACTCTGAATATGCCAATTATATGTCAAGCTTCATCTACACTACATGCACAAACGTAATCAACTCAACTAGCTCTTTGTGGTAGAAGAGCATACATAATATATACGAAAAGGAACTGACGGACTTCTAAGCAGACGAACTTTTGAAATAGGGGTACATGTTAAACGTTATCAAATATCACATCAGAGAATGAGAGAAGTAACATGTTATACTATAAGACAACACACAAGTTAACATGACAGACATGCTTCTGGGACAATGTGTCATAGCCCAAAGACAAATCCTAGATCCCATTGGATCAACTGGGACAATACATATCATAGGCTTGGTTTGCAACAAATAATATGTGTGTTGTGAAGAAATAGATAAATAGAGAATTGAGGTAGAATAACAGTGAGTGTGGTCCAAGTACTTCAATTGTCCTTACCTTCTTGGCAATTCTAGTTTCATGGCAGAATAAGGAGATTTAGTTTTTATTTTATTTTTCTTCTCACCAATTTTTACTTAGAAAACTGAATGCCCGGTTCAAGTACAAGATCAGGGCAAATCAGACATCCAACCCGTAATCGCAAGGACTCAATTGAAAGAGCAAGAGCTCTACCGACTGAGCTCTATCCTCCGAGCCAAGGGAAGCATGCATGAAGTAGTCAAATGCTTCATTTCTTATTCATATTTAGAGCTACTCAAGGAGGTGGAATGTTTTTATACGATACAAACAATATAATAACTATCTTTGTAGATAAATGTGCTCAACCTTTATCCTTGGTGAATGTCTTCTTGATGTTGTATAAACAAGACATGGCAAAACTACAGGGAAATTATTGTATATTACTTAGATGTAATAGTCACAAAATCTCCTCTACTTGACTAAAAACTTGGTGAAATAAAAAAGGAATAAATAAGCAGTAGAAGATACACTTAGAGATACTCATGAGGCACCATTTTCAGTATTTCTCAAACGTCTTCTCAACCAAGAAGAAATTTTGAGTTTTTGACACAAAAACAGTTTACACTGAAAGACAACTTCCAAGACTGATAAAAAGAGGTGTTTAATGGATTGGACAGTTTAGCATCTAACCTTTTATGGGCTGGTCTCTTGGACCTTGTGTTGGACTTCCAAAATGGGCCAGTACAATCATATGGGCTATTTGCTAAATTAAATATGTGGGTTCACATGAATCCAGTAAAAAATCCATAAAACATCTATAAATATTTGACTGTGAGCAGAAGCGGATCAAAGAATTAGGCTATATAAATTCAGTCTTTAAGGTGGGTCCTTAAAATTGAGCCCAATATATTTCAAAACTTATGAATTCTTTATTGCTATATCAATGAATTTTTACGTATGAATTAATGTTTGAAAGTACTGGGTGGGTTCAAATGAACTGGTAACTTAAAATCTTAGTATCAATATTAAGGCTTTGTGTGGTGAAAGGGTGCAGCCTAGGTTTTTATACAAGGTCTCAAGACTGCTCCTTTCTCTGGGATTTGTCACTCCAATGTCAATCTTCATCACACCCCAGGGCAGAGGAAGACCTACCCCTAGGGTAGGAGTGTCATGTGCCCCCAATAACCTCAAAAAAGATATAGCATATAGATGTAATTTTGATTGGCACACTCATTCACAAAGGTCAGGTAGTTCCATTGGTTGATACAGGGTGCACAAATGATCCTTAAGTGCACAAATCTGGATTCGATTCCCACACCAACATATTTTTGTAGCCACAGACCAGTAGTGCCTGCACTACTCTCAAATTCTGAGTCCGCCTTCACCCCAGGACCAAGAAAGTCTCCATTGGAGTTGCAATTCAAATCAGCCTATGGCCTTCCATCCTAGAGGTCACCAGCACCCAACAAACTGGTACATGCTCTGCTATATTTTGAAAATCTTGTGATTTTTCTTCCATTCGGGAAGTTAATGCTAGTGCTAGTATGAATGTATGATACCTCTCCACAACGAATTAATCAACTAAACCAAAATCGCAAATCAATTAAAATTGCCTTACAGGCAAGGGAAGAAATATTTTTGTACAGGAGAGTCAAAATCACGGAATAGATAGGTCAAAATTTTCTTTTATGTGTTTAGATATTTTTATGTTGATCTCCATTGGTACTGATTATATATACTTCTTTATATTTTATTCTACTTGGTGAAAATTTTGGTTCCACCACTATTTATAGGAATCCTCTTTGTCCATTGCAATTCATGATTCAATGAATTCATATCAACTACAACTATTTCTTTTACTTTATTCAGGTAGTTCAATCAAGATTTTTTAAGAATTAGACCTATCAAGGCACAGAAAGCAGGCAAAAGATATCCATTACAAGGATATCTCAATCTCCTCTTCTGCCCTACTTCATGCCAATCCTCTTTCCTTCCCAAAGAGCCAATCAGGGCATGACATTCGATACATCAACAAGTTCATTGCTTTCCTCTAGAAAATCAGATTCAATAGAACCCGTTAATTAACTAACACCAGATTATGTAGCACGGGAGAGAGCAGGAAAGAGACAACGGCGTTCATTCTAATGTAACCCAAGCATAACGATTACTGTTGGTATCCAAAGCTTAGGAATTTTATTCCAGCATAATTATATGTAATTATGTGACTTTACAGCTTACTGGTTCGAGCCGTGCAACATCACACCCCTTGGGTGTGTGGCCCTTCCCTGGACCCTGCTAGCACGGGATGTTTTATTCACAGGACTATTTTTCACTAAACAAAGTGGTTCTGTAAAAGCCAAGATTTACAAATGTCTAGTACAATCATATGGCAACATATTACAAAAAACATATATGATATAGTATAGAGTAATAACTTACTACTATTATATTTCCTATTACATCTCACATGGATGCAAATTATTTACAACAACATCAAAACATATAGATACTTTTATAGTTCTTTTACACAACACAAAAAGGCAAATATACAGCATATCAAAGCAAAGATGCTTCAATCGAAGTAGTGATGCAAGAACTTACGAATACCTCTCATGAATCCACCTTTCTTCTTTTCCCTCTTATGCCACTTATTCTCTTCCTTAGCTTTTTCTTCTTCTTCACCATTGTTATAATGAAAACGCTTCCTCAAATTCATTTCATGGTGCTTTGCATAAAGCTTTGATCTTTTGTCAGACTCATCATTAACATGATGAGCAACAAATTGATTTTCATTTTTCGATTTAATCTCACCAAAATTACCTTGATTTTCACGATTGATTTGAGACATCGAGATCTGCCTCTGTTCGTGATCATTGTCTTCGTTTTCGTCATGGTGATGGTGGTGATGAGGTAATTGATCTTTCAATTTCATTTCCCCAAAATTCTCACGATCATATAGGAACTTCCAGATCTTCTTATCATTGTACCGATGGTGGCGGAAACTGAACGGATCCGACGGAATCTGACGCACACCAATACGGTTCACAAACTTCTCAAAGTCAATGTTTCTCTTAGAAGGCAGTATCATATCATTACCAAAAGGGATCTGATGCTGTGATCCCGGCTTCAGGTGGTGACATAGGCGGAACGGTAGGCTAGATCGGAGCCTGAATCGACGGTTGATTGGCCGGAATCTGACTAATGTAACCGGGACCGAATGGACGGAACGAGTGTCTTCGTGATCGGATTTACTAGGTATGTTAACAGCAGGCGCAGGATCATCTGATTCCGGTAGAGTATGGGGAAGTTCTGGGATGACGACGTCATTTCCCGAAGGAAGTTTGAGGTGTGTGACGTCATTTTCCGGTTGAGTAAACGGAGTACGTGCAAGTGAAAGGTTGAAAAAGAGGAAAAGGACAGCAACGAAAAGTTTCGCCATGGTGAAAAGTAAAAATTGTTGAAACGAGATGAATCGAATTCAGTATATATAGGGTGGGGTGACGGGCAGTTCGGGCAGGTGGTGTAGAATAGAAAGAGAGGTTAATGGGGCAACGGGCATCGGTTAACACCACCACGTGGCTGGAACTGAAATCACCCGTTAATATTTTCGGGTCTTTTAACTGAATCTTATACATACACCAAATATAATTATTATTTTTTGGTTAGAAATCTAATCCAAAATTTAATTTGAGATATTTCATGCTTTGAAATTATTTTATCTTTAACCCTTAAGAGCCAAGTAGAACAAATAATTCAAAAATTATAATCCCATCATAATTTTATTTGCATACCAAACATGAGCATTTAACAATTTTTTTGGTGACATAAATTTAAATGAATTGAGTTTAAAAACGAAGATCTAACTACTAACACAAAATGAGCCAACAAAAAATAAAAATTATGCAATTTCACTCCGCGTCGATAAATACGTTTCCTTATTAAAGAGTTAAGTTTGAATATCTAGGTGGTTTCCCCATTCCCAGTTCTATAGTTTTATGTCTTAATCAGTAATCAATATAGGAAATGACCAATACATTCCATATTACAGATATTTTTTCCTCAATATAATTAAATAACACTATACCGATAAGGATTATAATATGGTGACATGTATTTCTTTATCCTTAATCAGAGCGCAAAATTATCTTTATTAAAAGTATTTTACACTCAATATGCAACTTCTCAATGTAAATTTGAATTTTAAAAAAATAGCAATATGTATCATAGACTCATAGACCATGTCTTCTTCCACCTTTTTCTACACCTTCCAGGTAAGTATTATACAAGATGGCTGTAGTTTCCTTTCGAGCCTTTATAAGACAGTTGCCTATAGATGGTAGGATAGGTCCTTGCTATATTATACTTTATCCCATTTTATGTAAAAATATTTCTAGTGTCTAGGAAGTTAAATAAGTAACTTTTTTATTTTTATTTTATGTGATATTTTTCACTTTTTTAGATTTAAATTTCTTAGTTTTGACCGTAACATAGAACTTTTCAGTTTTGACACTTCTAACCAAGTGTGTGTATATATATGTGCGCACGCGCCTATTTATAAAAAACAACTTTTGTCCCTTAAAAAGCATTTTTCTTTTGTATGCGGAGTATATATTATTGTATGTGGACATATGGTAACATACAAACAAAATACAAATAACCATTGTTACTTTTTGAAGATTTTGTATCTGTAATATTGGCCTCCATCTTACTAATAGAAGGAAAGGGAGGTTTTGAATTGGTCAAAAGTTTGTCTCATTAATTTCCACACGTCTAAACACGCAGAAAAATCATTCTAAGACATTTCACTTTTACCGTTTCCGCTTATATTAGATCTAACCAATTGCTCATCCTAAATTCTCCGGGTAATCTTTTGTCAATAGCAATTCACTCATAAATCATACGTAAGTTCATATCGTGGTCTAAGCTGCATATAATTCTGTATAATCTAAGTTTCACTCTACTTAGTGTGCAATTTCAGTTCAGGGGTATCAACATCAATCAAGAAAACTAAAAGACACCCTTGTCTTTAACATGGATGGTGGTTTTATCTGGGATTACGACTCGCTCATCAATAAGTTAACTCAAGGCATGGAACACACTAAGCAGCTAAGAACTTACCTTAGCTCTGTAGCTTCCACTTCTGAAGCGATTCCGGAATTGCTTCTGCAGAAGATACTTTCTTCTTATGAGCAATCTCTGTTAATTCTCAAATGGAGTGGCTCACCAGTCCAATCCCTTCCGGCAGCTCCTGCAATCGAATCAATGGTATCTGGTGATGTAAAACCTAGGAGTGATGACAAGAAAAGGAGTTCAGAAGCTCATACATATTTCAAAAAGAAGGTATTTTATACTCTCTCCATTCCATCTGAACAACTCCTTGTACTTTATATTCCCTCCATCCACTTTTACTTGTCTGCTATACTAAGATAGATGTCAACCTTTATATGTTTAGCTTAAAAATTCGTGAGATAATTTATCATCTAGTTCCTAATTTACCCTTATTATTAATTATAGTCATTTTCAAAAACATTGAAATTATTATGTTCAAACAGATGTAGTAAAATTACGTGACACTTTCCCCTTTCGTTCTCAGGGGTCACTTGGTTGGTCTGAGATTTAAACTTTACATAAAATAGATTGCATTTTAGTTATTATATTATAAAACAATAAATGCATACATATTTGGATAAGGTTGTTATTAGATAGCAAGAGTGAACGTTATAATAGTGGTTGTTGGTGATAGGTAAAAATCTGTTATATAAAGGTAAAATATCGATTTCAAAGAAAATTTGACTGTTATATATAGCATAATGCTAGTATTATAGATAATGCCTATTATACAAAAGTTTGACGGTATGTTTAGAATCTATGGTGCTACTCTTTAAAATTCCAAAGGGTGTGTATCGAAGAAAAGGCCATCAATAGTCACTTAACTATAAGAGTAGGTCTAATATAGTTCATTAACTTTACTTTCGTCGAATTAAGTCTTTCAACTATTCTAAAACTTGTCAAATTTAATCCCTTAACTATACATTTATTGGTTTTAGTCTCTTAACTATACATTTATCAGTTTTAGTCCTTTAAATATTTAAAAACTTATCAGATTTAGTCTTTGTTCATTTTTTATACAAATAACTTAGGTTTATATTAACTAAATTCATGAACCGTTAACCGCCAAAGAACGGAACACAACATATTCAAGTCATTAGCAACAATTATATGCTTCATTTTATCCTCCATGAAATAAAATTAGGACGTGTATCTTCTTTTCTCATTAATTTTATTTTGAATCGTTCAGGTTACTGTTCTTTTCCTTAGAGTAATTTGAAGAAAAAAGTAGCGAGAATAGAGAAACAACTTTAAAAATGGGTTAAAGATTTAATTTCACGAAAAGTTCAGTTAATATAAACCTAAGCTATTTGTATAAAAAGTGGACAAAGACCAAACGTAATAAGTTTTTGAATACTTAAAGGACTAAAACCAGTAAGTGTATAGTTAAGGGACCAAACCAGATAAGTTTTGAATACTTAAAGGACTAAAACCGGTAAGTGTATAGTTAAGGGACCAAAACTGATAAGTTTTTGAATAATTAAAGGACTAAATCTGACAAAAGTATAGTTAAGGGCAAAGTTGCTCGGACTCTCCAAAATGATGTCGCACCCGTGTCGGATCCTTCAAAAAATACACTATTTTTGGAGGATCTGACATGCACCCATCGACATTTTGAAAGAGTCCGAACAACATAGGTTAAGGGACCATTTTAGACATACTCTTATAGTTAAGGAACTATTTATGGCCTTTTCTCGCGTGTATCACATCCTCCAAAAGTAGTATATATTTAGAGGATTCAATACAGGTACAACAATAATTTTTGAGAGTCCGAGCAACATAATTTAAAACCGCAAGTCCTAGGATTATATGTGTTGAAAGCCCTTTCTTTTTTTAACTACAATTATGGAATTATTTTTCTATGTGAAGTTGCCTGGTTTTTATGGATGTCAGCAGAAAATCACAGTTTTTCAAACAAGTAACATTCAACGCTAAGAGTGAAGTTGAAGGTCCTCCGGATGATGGATATAGCTGGAGAAAATATGTGCAGAAACATATTTTTGGAGCTAAGTTTCCAAGGTAATAAGTCAATTTCACTACCCTGCATAAAAACATAAATTCATAAAAAATACTTAAAAGGAAAATCTAACTTTTCAATCAATCGACTATGATTTAATCCTAAATTAGTTGAAGTGCATTTTGCGAAACCTTTACATACATTCTGTTGTATTCAGATTCATTTAATTTCAATACTAAATATAAATGCACTAACTAAAATCATGCTATGTACTTCTCAGCTTTAAATTTCGCAAGTTCTTATCCTCTTTTAGTGATTCAGCTGCTTTATATGTACATGATTTAGAAAACAACAGCATACAACAAGAGCCATATGTATTGATGTTGAGTTTGACATATCTTTACAGAGACTGCTATAGATGTACATTTCGTCACATTGAGAACTGTCTGGCAACAAAACAAATGCAAAGGTCTGATGTTGATCCTACTGTATTTGAGATCACATACAGAGGCTACCATACTTGTCAGTGTCACCAAGTTACTAACTCTATACTACAAGCAACATCACCAGAGAAAGAAGCCAGCCATCACAACGTGATAGTAGGTGGATATTCATCATCTTTTGTCTCTCCTACAACCCCTGAATCAAACTACTTGTCAGTCTCTAGCTGCCAGATGAATGGTCTTGGAATAGCTCACAACTTAGACCATTCAGAATCATACCACAGTGATATTGGACTATTTCGTGACTTGCACCATTCAGACTCAGACCGCACTGATATCTCCGCCAACACTTCCACAACAAGTTCTTCAATGGGTGGTGAGTTTGCTAGATTATCTGGAGGTAGACCCGATTTTTCCATTTGGACAAAACGACATCCCCAAAAGGATGATAAGGATGAATAGTTTTGATCTTATCACCAAGTTACTCTATCGAGATTGCAAAATTTAGCAATAAATCTAACTGGTTGCAGATTAGAAACTAGCTATGATATTAGTACCAATAGTCTACTGTGTTGTTTCAAGGGGTGAGTGAAATTCTAGCAAAAAATTATTAAATATTCATGAATTTTATATAGCTACAGACAATTTGGATAGGCTTATGTTCATGTACAATCATAAGCAACCCAATTCCTTTGGGCTACACTATCATCAGTCATGTCTTCGTTCAACTTAAAGTCCACATCCGCGATAATCTAATCACAATTGCATAGATATTTTACTAGCTTGGTTGTAAACGCACCAGTACCAAGGAGAGAGCAAACAAAATGAGAAAGTGATTCTCTAACCTGCCTCAAAAGCCTCCCACTTATATTAAGTGTGACACACAAGTTATGAATTTCAATTGTGATTGTATAGATCGCCATAAACAGAAGCAGAAACTTCTTAAATCCCCAAATTATGACTACTTTGAAACAAATTGAATCAATTTTTCGAGAAAAAAAAATACAGTGAAATGTGGAAATCAAAGGGAAAAATGCACTGCAACAAGAGGACGGCTGACCTAGGGTTTTAAGCCAGCAGCTGCGCAGCTCTCATGGCTGCTACGACCACTGGACGACCTCCTTTCGAGGCTGTCCAGCCCGCCCCACCACCCCAAACCACCACATACGCCACCCTTTTCAATTCCAATACTATAAATCCTAAACAATCTGCCCTAATTAACTCAAAAACAATGGCAAAACCAATCGAAATAATTCATGGAGAACCTACTATCACGTTTTCAATGGAGGAAAGGCAAGACTTT
>JAJOOR010028175.1:0-18322 GCA_036250505.1 Solanum acaule | reverse complement strand
ATATGGTTTAGACTTAAACTTAACTTACAATTATATTCTTTTAGTCAACGTACTTCCAAAACAAGTAATTAAAAGGGGGGGGGGGGGAGATTTGTGAAACAAATTTTGGAAATTATATGAACAATCAGTGAGCATGATTCAAACTTTAGTTGTTATCAAGATGAGAGAGAAACTAGGGTATACGTGTTCCCCATAAGCTCATAATGCGGTAATCCTAGTAATAGTAATCATTTCCTATTGTATTACATGCAAAGTGATAAGTTAGGTATCTCTAATTCCTTGGTCCGGCAACTAGAAAATTTCACCCCGCACATTGGTTCGCCTAAGTGTGTATAATTTACTAACCTTTACCTTTACCTCATATTAGACATCACATCGATGTATGACTTAGTTTTCATCCTCGCACCAATCGACAATAGACTATTAGATAGTATCACACTAAATCTATGTTGATAATATTTTTCTTATTAACTACCTCCTTGGTCTGGCAAGTAGCAACAAGGTGAGTTCTAACGTTTGCAACCGCTAAAAAGACTTCTGAACAAAAGAATTATCAATGCATGCTATAACACTATTCAAGAATTACTTAGTTACTATTTATACTTTGTTAATCGCTCATGGTTCCCATAATCCTAGTTGTGGATTTAGTTACCCATAGTAGCAAGAACACAATTCATATTTTCAGATGAAGAAATCATGAACTTATGTAATGAGAAGAATAAACACAGAATCTCAACTTGAATTTGAAAGTCAAAATCTTCAAAACGAACTTAGTAAATCAAGAATTGCTAAAATTTGAAAGTTAATCTCCAAAGCCAAAAACTAGAACCAAAGTAATAAAGTCTAACCCCCCGAAGAAGAAGAAGAAAAGAACCCTAAAAAGTTTCTTCTATCAATGACCTCCCCCTAAAATAATTATTTCTATGAACTATTTATAAATATAGAAAACCCTAAATAAAATAATTGAGTCGAAATTAAATTAGGAGTCCAAAACCAAAAGGAATTGGATGCCCTTTTTTTTTTCCAATCGCGTGAACTGTCCACGTAAAACAGTACTACTTCAAATTATTTGTTTTGCACCACCATGCATCAATTGACCAGTGGCTTTGGAGATTGCCACGTGGCAATGAAATAACTACATCAATTTGGCCTCTTCACTTTGCGCTGCAATTCTTATGTATTGAAATATTAATATAATATTCAGTTTAATCCATTAAGCTGCCTGTTTGATTTCCTTCTTCAACCTTCCATCTTTAATTCGTTTTATCTTCAAATTTCTTTATTTTCCCACCAATTTAATCCTACAAATAAAATACACAATTTAGCACAATCCATAAAATTTATGCCCAAAAAGGACAAATATAAATAATAAATGTGAGGCAAATAATAATTAAAAATATGTATTTTTGTTTCACATCATATGCTATAACAAGTTGCCAAGAATAGGAGAATTCACTAGATGTAGTCACTGGTATGATCGAAGTATTGACTTTTGATGTGTATGCATTACTTGATGCATGTGAGAATCTATCTATTTTGACTTCGTATATAGCTATGAGGTTCGATATTCTTCTCTAAAAACTTCTTGAGCCCTTAGTTTTTCAACACCTGTTGGTGAGTCTATGATAGCTAAGATAGTTTATTGTGATTGTATCATTTCTCTCAATCACAAGGATTCCATGGCTGACTTAGTCGAGTTAGACATGGTGGACATTGATGTTATTCTAGGTATCGACTAGCTTCATGCTTGTTATGCCTCAGTTTATTGCAAAACTCGAATAGTCAACTTTCAGTTTCCTAATGAACCTGTTATAGAGTGGAGGAGTAGTTCAACAGTGCATAAGGGTCATTTCATTTTATACCTTAAGACTAGAAAGTTAATCTCTAAGGGGTGCATCTATCACTTAGTCTGAGTTAATGACTTTAGTGTTGAGACACCACCTATTTAGTCAGTTTGTTAGTGAGTTTCTAGAGGTCTGTCCAGATGATCTTCCCGGAGTCCCTCCTGAGAAGGAAATATATTTTAGCATAGACATTTTTCTTGATACTCGACCTGTCTCTATTCCGCCATATAGAATGGCTTCAGCTGAGTTAAAAGAGTTAAAAGAGTAGTTGAAAGATCTTCTTGATAAAGGTTTTATTTGACCTAGTGTCTCACCTTGGGGCGCGCCGGTCTTATTGGTGAGAAGAAAGATGGTTCTCTTAGGATGTGTATTGATTACCACCAGTTGAACAAGGTCACTATAAAAATTAAATATCCTCTCCCGAGAATTGATGATCTTTTTTATCAACTCCAAGGTGTTACTTGTTTTTCTAAGATAGACCTCAGATCTGGCTATCATCAGTTGAGAGTGAGAGAAAGTTATATCCCAAGGACAACATGTAGGACCCATTATGGTCATTATGAGTTTCTTGTTATGTCTTTTGGCTTGACCAATACTCATGCAACGTTCATGGATCTTATGAATAGGGTATTTAAGCCATATCTCAACATGTTTGTGATTGTATTCATTGATGATATTTTGATTTATTAGAGGAATGAGGAGGATCATACTAGTCCTCTCATGATAGTTCTCCAAACTCTCAAGGATAGAGAGTTGTATGCTAAATTTTCTAAGTGTGAGTTGTGGCTTGAGTCTGTGGCATTCTTAGGCCACATTGTATTTGGAGAAGGAATTCGAGTTGACACTCAAAAGATTGAAGCAGTGAAGAACTAGCCAAGACCTACATCTCCAACTGATATAAGGAGTTTCTTGGGATTGACTGGTTATTATAGAAGGTTTGTTGAGTTGTTTTAATATTTTTCATCCCCGTTGACAAAGTTGACTCAGAATACAGTAAAGTTTCAATGGTCTGAAGCTTATACGTCTAGAGTTGGACTGAATTGTGTATTGATGCATAATGGTAATATGAAGGCCTATGTTTCTAGACAGCTTAAGATTCACGAGAAGAATTACCCAACTCAAGATCTGGAGTTGGCTGATGTATTATTTACTTTGAAAAATATGGCATCACTATCTCTATTGTGTTCATGTATATGTGTTCAGAGATAACAAGAATCTTCAGTATGTTTTCAGTCAGAAAGATGTTAATCTCAAATAGAGGATGTGTTTAGAGTTACTCAAAGATTATGATATGAGTATCCTCTATCACCCAGTTAAGATGGGAAGTAATGTCCATGTTGAGGAAACAAATAAATAATTAGCCAAAGATGTGCACAGACTTGCATGATTGGGAGTTCAGTTGTTAGATTTAATGAAGGTCGAGCGGTGGTGATGAATGGGGTTGTCATCATCTTGAGAGAAGGGAAAAAAAGACCACGAACCTGTTCTGCCTGAATTAAAGGTGAATGTTCATAAGCAAAATGTTATGGCTTTTGAACAAGGGGGAGATGGTGTGTTGAGGTACCAAGGTAGTCTGTCTGTGTCAAAGGGGGATGAGCTCAAAAAGAGGATCACTGAGAAAGCTCACAACTCTGGATATTCGATCCATCTCTGTTCTAGAAAGATGTATCGTGACTTGAGAGAAGTGTATTGGTGGAGTAGTATGAAGAGGTGTATTGAAAATTTTGTTGCTAAAGTACCAAAATTTCTAATTGATGAGTCCGAGATTTCGACTAATTTAGGGCTTTGTTTTGATAGTTTAAGTGTCCTCAAAGGCCTAATATATCTCTATATTGGTGTTAAAGTGGCGATTTGAAGCATTTAAGGCAAAGGAGTAAGGCAAGGACACTATCGGACAAAAAGGAACAAACAAGCTGAAGAAGTGAAGAAAAGTGATCCTGGTGATCGCAAAGACAAAACGATGAACCGACGAGTAGCTCTTCTAGCTCACTGAAAATTCCAGCATGCCAGCCCTGGTGAAGAACCAACATGGTGATAGGATTGGGAAGTCGGTGCATCGCCAAATCACTCCGCGAGGGAAACTTTCATCGCCCAAAGTTACAGGACCTGGAGGATTGATGACCATTCCAAATTGATGATGGAAGGGAGCAAAGGGTGAATCGCCGGCCTGTTCGGCGAGGGTTGACTTATTCCGCCCAATGGCCTTTTCGGTAAAATTTTGGACAACTATAAATTAGAATTTTAAATGAAATTTGAGGAGCTGCTTCCTGTTTGGATTCCCTCAGTTATAATTTTTGAGTTTTTTCTCTCAAATTTTGAGCTTCCCTTGTAGACTTTTGAGGTTTAACTTGAGAGATTTGCAAGTGAGTTTTTGAATTTAAGCAATTTGGACCATTGTAAAGACTTGGGAACCTTCACCCATATCATGGCTAATGTATTTGGTAATTGTTTCTCTATCTTTATGATGTGTAGCTAAAACCCCAACTCTTGGGGTGTGATCATATGTTTATTTGTCTAATTATCTTATGGGTCTTGTTGTTTAATGATGAAATTGTTGTTTCAATGTGGGTTTAATCATTAGCTGTGTTTTAATCTATGGATTGTAGTTGCAAATGCAATTATAGCATAAAGTTCTTGACTTGCTTGAGAGAGAGGTTTTAGAACAAAAGATTTTGATTAATAATTGTAGGTATTGGGTTAATATGGGTTCAGCTCGAGAAAGTGAATCCTAAACTAAATTCTAGCTATCTAGATCAAGAGAGTGGATACATTAAGGTTGTAGGCTGTTTATCTTGTCAAGCTTGTCGATGTTCGAGTGAAATCGCTTGAATCTTAATAGTTGTTGAGAGAAAACTATTGCACTTAAAGTCCAGCCTACCCACAATGTTTCAACAAGTTATTATTAAATATCAATTACCCAAATAGTGTAATTAGCTTATAAACGATCACACCCCGAGAATATCTCTTAATCTTGTTGAAACCCCAATTTTCGCATTTGTTTTAGTTGATAATTGACAAACCAATCCCCCCATCTAACATTTGTTGTCACCTTTTTCAATTTAACTGCATGTTTCTGATAATTTCTATTCCTATAACTGATTAAACCACGTTTGCACTTCATAATTGAATCTGAACACGTATCTCTCTATCATGACCCGGGGGTACCCCTTAGATGTAACATGGCGTACTCGACCCCAAAGAGGTCTCATAGAAGCCTTTTGCATTTCATTACATAAGATAAATAGAAATGATGCAAAATTTAGAACTTTTTACAATCGAAGTCTTTCATAAAATCAAATGGAAGTCTAGACATTGTCTCAATAACCATCTAATACAATCAGAGTATCAATAAGGGTCACAACCCTTTACAACATAGTCTCATAAGAAAGTGTAAGAAGAAACTAGAAGTGAACAACTCTCATCCTCGAACCATGAGGACTCACCGGAAGTGTGGAGAGAATCAATCTAAGCTTTGAACAATAGCAGAAGCACACCTCAATGGCCAGGCACTACACATATAGGAAAATGTAGAAAATATAAGTTAGTACAAAAATGCACTAAATATGATAGCTATCCATAAAATCCTTCAAAACATGCTAAAAGGGACATTTTAGTTGAAACCATGCACTTTATCAACTTTAAGAGTCATCATGCACCTTAGCGTAAATACATAAGTCAAACCATCTCATAAGCAACCCTAAGCCATACTTGTGCAATGTATAGATAAGATCCCATAATCCTATCTAATACTAAGTAAAACTTTTAGGCCACCATAATCATGCGTATCATACCTTGACCTCATCCATAGCCAATACTCATAGATAAGGAAACATTCATGTTCATTAACTTGTAACAAGGAAAGCCACTAATAGCAACAATCCATATCATACATGTATAAATTCATATATCTTCATAGCATAAGAAAACCACACCATAACCCTTTTCAAAGCCTACTTGTGCAATGCATGAACTAAGTCCCATACCCCTGCTAACATTAAGTATAGCTCCTTGAGAAGTCATAAGTATAGTTCATGTTCAGGTTCTTGTCATAATTCATATTCTTGTCATGTAGGGAAATAGCCTTAACCGACATGGACCATGTGAGCTACATGGAATATGGTGTTCTACCCCACACCGAAAAGAGATATCCTACTTGCCTAAGGTAGAACCATAGTTTGTTAGCTTAGGTGGATCCACTAGTTAAAGACCTATGTGCGCACATAGTTACGGGATAGGGAGATTGCTTCTAAAAACCCAGACTAACTGAGGTAAAAGGTTTCCATCTCATGAGATAACTATTTTGGGAACCCGAACAAACTAGCATAAAAGAAACCCATTTGGAAAGCCGGACTAACTGACGTAAAAGCTTTCATCTCATATTCATATCCACTCGGTTCTAAGAATAATTCCTATTAAGTTCATGTTAAGTCTTTACTTAAGGTCGTGTTTATGGAAGAATGCCCTAGCACTCAAACTAACATGATATCATGATAGCTCATAAATTCAATAGGTGAGAATAGCCTTTCAACCTTAGAATCATTAATATATGAGTAAATCTTTCATATCATGTTCATAGTGTGTTCATGAGAATGGCCTTTCAATCAACACAACAAGATTATCATAGTCTTAAACATTTCATGCATAGTAATGTGTAAGGGGTATAGGGAGAATGATCTTTCAACAATACCACAATTACACCATAGTCATAGCATCTTTACTGTCTAAGTGAATCAGAAACTCATGCACAATTCTTATAAACATGTACAATTCTCATAATTTGCTCTTCAAGGACGATCAATCACATTCAACCCAAATATCTAGAATTTCTACATTAGATATGGATAATATCATGATTCAATTAATTTAATCAATATAGACACAATCTATTCACATGCTACTACAATCAATCAACCCACATAAAGATATCACAATTTAGTAATATGGGGAATTCATGGGTTCTTGCAGTGATTTCATCATAAATCAACAATAAATCATCAATTCAAGCATAATCCATCATAAATCAATCATTGAAAACGTTTTAGAAAGGAACCCATGATTTAGAGTAAAACCCTAACTTTTTTGGGGAAAAATGTAAGCTTGGAAATCCAATTTTTGAAGGGACTCTATGGGTGAAAGCTACCCATAGATGAAAATCCACCATACCTTGATAATGAATCTCCAAAGAATTTGAGGAAGAATCCTTGATTTCTTCAAACCGTAGCTCCAATTCTACTCTTCTTCTTCTTTGAGTTTTAGAGAGAAACATATTGTGAGGAAGATGAACTTTTGATTTGATTTGGGTGTTTGTGAAAAATGACTTATTTTGGGTGTTTTTGACTAAAAAACAACTTATATAGTGACCCCAAATTTACCCAAAACGACCTCACTTTAATAGGACATAAAAGGAAAAGACCCATCTAACCCTCACTTAAATGACACTTCCCAGGTGCCATGAGGGACCCTACGAGCCGTGGTGCCACTCGTGAACTTGGGGAAGCAGCTAGGCTTCAATGTTTTTTTGCCTACACGCCCAAGGCAACTACATGAGGCGGTCCAAGAGGCGTGGAGCTAACCATGAGCCGTAGTCCATCTCGTGGTCTTGAGGCAATGGGTAGGCACCTTGTGTGCCTTAAGCTCACAAGCCCAAGGCATCTTCAGGAGGGGCTCCACGAGCCGTGGTCAAGACCACTAGTCGTGGTCCCTCTCATGGACCTTGAGGTAGTGGCTATGCCACTTGGTTTACATCCCTCAATGGCCAAGGCAACTCCACGAAGCCTCCCACGATCCGTGGTCAAGATCACTGGTCATGGTGATGGCCTTGAAGTTGGGGCAATGTGCTCCAAGGTTGGGGCAGATTTGGCCTTTGGCTTGGCCCCTTTACCTTGGAACTTTCCCTTTGTCCTTGACTCCTGTAGCCCTCATTGCACCCCTAAATGGACTATTAATCTATGGGGAGTCATTTTACAATTTTTAATGCTTATGTTTAGCTCTAGTTTAGCCTACTAGTTTCCGAAGTGTTACATTATCTCTCCATTGGGAACATTCTTCCTCGAATTACGATCTAGACACCCGATGGAAATAAAGACTCAAGACTAGCGGCCAATCAATCATGAAACATCAAATAATGCACCATTCAAAGGAGGAAACATCAACTCCATCTCAAGACATAACTAATGTAACACAAGGAGATTTGAGCTACATCCACAACCCATTATGCACAAACTCATCATTTCACATAATCATATGAGGAACTACCTTCTCCAACTAAAAGCAAGCTCAACACAACATTATGGAGTCAATATGCCCTTTCATCAAAAGCATATGAAAGCATGTTCATCAAATCATCTCATGAAGTCAAATATACCATCATCATACTAAAATGCACAACAATATGAGGAACATATGAATCATGAAAACTCATTTTATACTAAACATGAATTCTCTCAAGAACATGCATATCATAAAGAAATCTTGAAGAACACATATAGCACACATGACTCCCAAAACAACAAACTCAAGAGAAACTACTTACCTCAAGCATGGATAGGAGTAGAAGGAAAAAGATGAGGACAACGGGACTTCATATCTACCTCGGCCTCCCAAGTTGCACCCTCAATTAAATGATTCCTCCATAAAACTTTATGGAAACTATTTCCTTGTTTCTCAGCCTTTTGACTTGCCAGTCTAAGATCTCTACCGAAATCTCTTCATATGAAAGACTCTCATCAACCCCCAACCCTTCTAGGGGAATAATGGATACTGGATCTCCAGTGCATTTCTTAAGCATGGAAACAGGAAATATCAGATGAATCGGAGCCAACTCATTTGGCAAGTCTAACTCATAGGCAACTTTCCCAATACGTTTCAAGATTTTATATGGGCCTACATACTGGGGACTAAGTTTCTCTTTCTTGCCAAACCTCATCACACCCTTCATAGGGGCGATT
The DNA here is from genome assembly GCA_036250505.1 of Solanum acaule. Lineage (NCBI taxonomy): Eukaryota > Viridiplantae > Streptophyta > Magnoliopsida > Solanales > Solanaceae > Solanum > Solanum acaule. The sequence continues at coordinate 9,531 of JAJOOR010028175.1, read as the reverse complement.
TTCAAATAGACCCAATCATTAACTTAGAATTCTAGATCCCTCCTTCTAACATCGGCATAAAACTTTTGCCGAGTTTTGGCCATCCTCAGCCTCTCCGTAATGAGTCAGACTTTTTCAATGGTCTCATAAACTAGTTCAGGACCAATTAGATCAATTTCACCTACTTCAAACCAAACAACCGGAGACCTGCATCTCCTACCATACAAGGCTCCAAAAGGAGCCATGGAAATACTTGAGTTGTAACTATTGTTGTAGGCAAACTATATTAACGATAGAAGGTCATCCCAATTACCTTTGAAGTCTATAACACATGCCTCTCAACATATTTCCTAAGGTTTGGATGGTACGTTTCGCTTGCCCATCGGTTTAGGGATGAAAAGTCGTGTTAAGCTTAACCATAGTACCAAGCCCTTTTTGGAATGCCTTCCAAAAGTGTGAAGTAAATTGAGTACCCCAATCCGAAATAATAGATAAAGGAACCCCATGCAACTTCACAATCTCCTTGATGTGCAATTTGGCATAGTCTTCCACCAAAAATGAAACCTTGACGGGAATTAAGTGTGCTGATTTTGTCATTCGATCTATGATGACCCAACTAGAATCATGTTACCTTTGAGTATGAGGGAAACCCACTATAAAGTCCATGTTCACATCCTCCCACTTCCAAGTGGGAATATCTATATCTTGGGACAAGCCTCCCGGCCTTAGGTGCTCGTCCTTAACTTGTTGACAATTCGGACACTTGGCTACAAAACCCGCTATATCCTTCTTCATACCATTCCACCAATTGACTTCCCGTAGATCACAATACATCTTGTTGGCTCCCAAATGAATAGAATACTGCAAACCATGAGCTTCTTCTAGAATTTTATCTCTCAAGCCATCAACATTTGGAACACATAACAAACCTTGGTACCTAAGCACCCCTTCTCCCTGTTGGGAGAAAGCCTCAACAGACTCTTTGAGTACCGACTCTTTCAACTCAACTAATATAGGATCAAGGTCTTGCTTAGACTTCACATACATCACAAAGGATAATTCGGAACCACTACGGACAATGACACTACCCTTGATGGAATCCACTAGTTGAACACCTAGCCGGTCCAACATATGCACATCAAGAACCAATTCTTTCTTTTGCATCATCTACATGAGCCACACTACTCATGGACAATCGACTAAGGGCATCTGCTACAACATTAGCTTCGCCAGGGTGGTAAAGGACACTCATGTTATAATCCTTCAAGAGTTCTAACCACCTTATTTGTCGAGGATTCAAGTCCTTTTGGCTAAACACATATTAGAGACTCTTGTGATCGGTGAACACATCAACATACACTCCATATAGATAATGCCTCCATAATTTCAAGGTAAATACTACCGCCGATAATTCGAGTTCATGGGTTGGACAATTCTTTCATGGACCTTGAGTTGCCTTGAAGCATAGGCAATCACTTTACCATGTTGAATAAGTACACATCCCAACCCACTCTAGAGGGGTCACAATACACAACAAAAGCATCAATACCCTCCGGTAAGGTCAACACCAGAGCAGAAGTAAGTCTATCTTTCAACTCTTGGAAGCTTTTCTCACAAGCCTCCGGCCACTCAAACATAGTTTTCTTTTGAGTCAAAGCCGTCAATGGAGAAGCAATGAAGGAAAACCCTCAGCAAACCTCCTATAGTAACATGCAAAACCTAAAAAGCTTCTAATATCGGTAGGAGTAGAGGTCTTGACCAACTCTTGGCCGCATCCGTCTTCTTAGGATCTACCACAATACCCTTGCTCGACACAATATGACCAAGGAAGGCTACAAACCTTAGCCAAAACTCACATTTACGAAACTTCACATATAATTGGTGGTCTTTAAGGACTTGCAATGCAATCCTCAAATGATCCGTATGTTCATTTTCACTCCTTGAATAGATCAAAATATCATTGATAAACACGACCACAAACATATCAAGGTAGTGTCTAAACACTCTATTCCTAAGGTCCATAAATGCCACCGGGGCATTTGTCAATCCAAATGACATAACCATAAATTCATAGTGACCATATCGAGTCCTAAAGGCCGTCTTAGGAATGTCAACCCATCTCACCCTTAGTTGATGGTAACCCAAACGAAGATCGATTTTGGAGAAATGGCTAGCCCCTTGAAGTTGATCAAATAAGTCATCAATTCTTGGAAAAGGATACTTATTCTTCATGGTCACTTTGTTCAATTGACGATAGTTTATGCACATTCTAAGAGACCCATCCTTCTTTTTAAGAAAGAATACCAGAGCACCCCATGGAGAGATACTCGGTTGAATAAAACCCATGTGTAGCAAATCCTATAGTTGTTCCTTCAACTCTTTCAACTCGGTCGGAGCCATTCAATAAGGAGGAATGGAGATAGGTTGCGTATCCGGTAAAAGATTAATGCCAAAATATATTTCAGAAACTCATTCACTACTGGAACTGACTCTAGAGAAGGGGTTTAAGACTCAACATCCATAACCCTAACAAGATGGTAAATACACCCTTTGGAGATCATTTTTCTAGCTTTGAGGCAAGAGACAAATTGACCTCTACGGATTGAATTTCCTCCCTTCCACTCAAAAATAGATGCATTTGGAAATTGAAACTTAACTACCTGGGTCCTACAATCAATAGAGGCATATCATGCATGCAACAAATCCGTACCCAAAATCACATCAAAATTTAACATGTATAACTCCACCAAGGCAACTTTATGGGACAAAGAAATAGGAAAACTCCTATAGACTCTATTTTCCACTACCGAGTCACCAACTGGGGTAGAAACCAAAAAAGGTTCTACTAACACTTCGGGGAGTATTTCAAACTTCATGGCCACAAAAGGTGTATCAAAGGACAAAGTGGCACCGGGATCTAACAATGCATACAAATCAATAGAAAAGACTTGTAACATACCGGTCACCATATCCGGGGAGCTCTCTTGGTCACCTCGGGAATGATAGAAGCAGCATTTCTTGGGAGCATCGGAATTTGAACCGCTAGGAGGGACTTGCTTTCCCTATCTTCCTTGAGCCCTAAGGATGGGACAATCTCTCATCGTATGACCGCTCTTCCCATAACTATAGCAACCATCCGTGCCAACTAGGCACTTACCATCATGTTTCTTGCCGCACTTGGCACAAGTAGGCCTCACTATCGAAGATCTACCACTATTGCCTCCTTGAGGATAAGGGTTAGACACCCTAACTTTATTGACCCTTGGAGCACTAGAGGAGCCTTGGCTGGAGAACTTTCGCTTGAACGTTGGTCGACTTTGATCCTCGGATTTACCTTTTGAAAAATTTCCATCATTGGTCCTTGGTCTTTTTACTTCCCGATTCACTTGCTTGAGCTTTTGTTCCTTAATTTGTTTTCCTTGGACCATGAGACGTGAAATATTCATACTTGGGATGAGCTTTGCTGATTGACATTCATTGACTACCTAGTCAGACACCCCCAACATAAATTTGTTCATCTTGTCCCTCGAATCCGCCACTAATTTTGGAGCATACTTGGACAATTGAGTTAATTTAAGGGCATACTCATTCACACTCAAACACCCTTGTCGAAGATTTATGAACCCTTGCATTTTTCATTCCCTCAACTCTAGGGGGAAGAATCTATCAAGAAAGATCGACTTAAGCAATTCCCAATCTACCGAGCGCTCTCCTACGGGTCTCTCACCCTTCCATTGATCATACCATACTTGAGCCACATCCTTCAATTGGTAGGTGGCTAATTCTACCTTCTCTTGTGGAGACACTCCCATAGCATCAAACACTGTATAAAACTCATCAATAAACCCTTGTGGATCCTTTTCCACTTTGGAGCCATTGCATTCGGGAGGATTAATTCTATTAAAATCCCTTATCCTTGAAGCGGTCGTATACATATTTGGATTAGCCAGAGAAACAACCTCCCTATTAGCTTGGGCCGTCATGGCTTGGGCTTGACTTGTCACGACTTGAGTCAATATTTGGAGAGCCGACCTTATTTCCACATTTTTCATAGCCCCCGTATCAATAGGAGCTTGAGGAACTTGAGGATCTTAAGGATCTTGGGGAGGAACTCCCTCATTCACAATCTCTTCTTCCCTTCATCTTGTGTTCGCCCTTCTTGTATTCATATCCTTAAGACACAAGAAAGGGTTAGGAAAAGGACTTTATAGAGTTAAACTCTCTCGCATGACTTAAGAGTAATAAAATAAGTGAAATTTTCTAAACATCTTATAGCCTCTTATTCATAAATGTGGTGCACTTTACATTCATGAACAAGCCTCTACTAGACGTGGTTCATGAGACATCATCCTTGAATTATTCTAAACCTTTTGCTCTGATACCAAGTATCTCACGACCCAGGGTACCCCCTAGATGTAACATGGTGTACTCGACCCCGAAGGGGTCTCATACAAGCCTTTAGAATATAATGACCAAAGATAAATATAAATGATGCATAACTTAAAACATTTTACATTCAAAGTCTTTCATAATATCAAATGGAAGTCTAGACATTGTCTCAATAACCATCCAATACAATCGGAGTATCAATAAGGGTCACAATCCTTTACAACGTAGTCTCAAAAGAAAGTGCAAGAAGAAACTAGAAATGAACAACTCTTGTCCTCGAACCATGAGGACTCACCAAAATCGTGGAGAGAATCAATCCAAGCGTTGAACAATAGGAGAAGCACACCTCAACGACCAGGCCCAACACTTATAGAAAATATAGAAAATATGGGTTAGTACTAAAATGTACCAAGTATGATAGCCATGCATAAAATCCTTAAAAACATGCTAAAAGGGACATTTTAGTTGAAACCTTTGACTTTATAAACTTTAACAGTCATCATGCGTACCTTAGTGTAAATACATAAGTCAAACCATCTCATAAGCAACCCTAAGCCATACTTGTGCAATGTATAGATAAGATCCCATAATCCAATCTAATACTAAGTACCATTTTTAGGCCACCATAATCAGGCATATCATACCTTGACCTCATCCATAGCCAATACTCATAGACAAGGAAACATTCATGTTCATTAACTTGTAACAAGGAAAGCTACTCATAGTAACAATCCATATCCTACATGCATAAATTCATATATATTCATAGCACAAGAGAACCACACCATAACCCCTTTCAAAGACTACTTGTGCACTACATGAATGAAGTCCCTTACCCCTACTCACACTAAGTATAGCTCCTTGAGAAGTCATAAGTATAGTTCATGTTCATGTTGTTGTCATAATTCATATTCTTGTCATGTAGGGAAATAGTCTTAACCGACATAGACCATGTGAGCTACATGGGATTTGGTGTACTGCCCCACACCGAAAAGAGGTGTCCTACTTGTCTAAGGTAGAACCATAGTTTGTTAGCTTAGGTGGATCCACTAGTTAAAGACCTATGTGCGCACATAGTTACGGGATAGGGAGATTGCTTCTAAAAACCTAGACTAACTGAGGTAAAAGGTTTCGATCTCATGAGATAACTATTTTGGGAACCCGAACTAACTAGCATAAAAGAAACCCATTTGGAAAGCCGGACTAACTGACATAAAAGCTTTCATCTCATATTCATATCCACTCGGTTCTAAGAATAATTCCTATTAAGTTCATGTTAAGTCTTTACTTAAGGTCGTGTTTATGGAAGAATGCCCTAGCACTCAAACTAACATGATATCATGATAGCTCATAAATTCAATAGGTGAGAATAGCCTTTCAACCTTAGAATCATTAATATGTGAGTAAATCTTTCATGTCATGTTCATAGTGTGTTCATGAGAATGGCCTTTCAATCAACACAACAAGATTATCATAGTCTTAAACATTTCATGCATAGTAATGTGTAAGGGGTATAGGGAGAATGATCTTTCAACAATACCACAATTACACCATAGTCATAGGATCTTCATTCTCTAAGTGAATTAGAAACTCATGTACAATTCTCATAATTTGCTCTTTAAGGACCATGAATCATATTCAACCCTAACATCTAGAATATCTACATTAGATATGGATAATATCATGATTCAATACTCAATCAATGTAGACATAATCTATTCACACGCTTCTATAATCAATCAACCCACATCATGAGATCACAATTTAGTAATATGGGGAATTCATGGGTTCTTGGGGGATTTCATCATAAATCAACAATAAATCATCAATTCAATGAAAATCCATCATAAATCAACCATTGAAAATGTTTTAGTAAGGAACACATAACTTAGAGTAAAACCCTAATTTTTTTGGGGAAATTGTAAGCTTTGAAATCTAGTTTTGAAGGGACTCTATGGGTGAAAGCTACCCATAGATAAAATGCCACTGTACCTTGATAATGAATCTCCAAAGATTTAGAGGAAGCCTTGAATTTTTTGAACCCTAGCTCCAATTCTACTCTTCATCTTCTTTGAGTTTTAGAGAGAGAAATGTTGTGAGGAAGATGAACTTTTGATTTGTTTTACGTGTTTGTCAAAAATGACTAAGTTTGGGCGTTTTTGACTTAAAAACAACTTATATAGTGACCCCAAACTTACCCAAAACGTCCTCTCTTTAATAGGACTTAAAAGGAAAAGACCCATTTAAACCTCACTTAAATGACCCTGCCCAGGTGCCATGAGGGGCCTCATGAGTTGTGGTCATGACCACGAGCCGTGTTCCCACTCGTGAACTTGGGGCAATAGCTAGGCTTTTATGCCTTTTTGCCTACATGCCCAAGACAATTCCACGAGAGGCTCCATAAGCCGTTGAGCTAACCACGATTCGTGGTCTTGAGACAGTGGTTAAGCACCTTGTGTGCCTTAAGCTCACAAGCCCAAGGCATCTTCCCGAGGGGCTCCCTGAGCCGTGATCAAGACCACTGTTTGTGGTCCCTCTTGTGGACCTTGAGGAAGTGGCTAGGCCACTTGGATGCCACCCATCAATGGACAAGGTAACTCCCCGAAGCCTCTCATGAGCCATGGTCAAGACCATGGCCGTAGTGATGGCCGTGAAGTTGGGGCAATGTGCTCCAAGGTTGGGGCTGCCTTGGCCCCTTTGCCTTGGCACCTGCCCTTTGGTCTTGACTCTTGTAACCCTCATTGCAACCCTAGATGGTCTACTAATATACGGGGAGTCATTTTACCATTTTAACCCTTACATTTAGCTCTAGTTTAGCCTACTAGTTTTCATAGTGTTACATGCTCCCTGTGGATTTGACCCCAACCTTTTGTTGGGTTTTGTACTAGATTACAATTGCCCACACCTAGTGTTGGATGAGGTGTGGTTGAGAGTATATTAAAAATCCTGTCGTGGAGTGGTGTCATTTAGAATTCTATTATTGAAGTTAAATTGTGATCTTTTTTTGTTATAGTTGAATCGACTTACTTTGGTTTGTGTTTGTGTTGCTTTGTGTTGAAAAGAGGAAGAGATGAGTGTGAACGTGAGTAATGGTAGCCAAGTTGGCCACCAAGACGACATTGGAAATCTGAACGATGTAAATGACCCAATCCAATGGGGTAGTGTTGGTGCCATACGTTTACCTCCTGTTGGGGGGAATGTTGTCTTCCATGTTACTAGCACAATGCTACAGCTCCTCCAAATGAAATGATTATATGGAGGGCTGGCCCATGAAGACCCCCACGAGCATATTCGTAACTTCGTGGATGTTTGTGGTCCATTCTCATTCAAGAACATATCACAAGAATCAATCTATCTCAAGTTGTTTCCATTCTCTTTGATGGGTGAAGCTACAAAATGGTTAGGTAAGTTACCGAGGGACTCCATCACTTCTTCGGATGAACTTACCACAACGTTCCATGTGAGATTTTTCTCCCGTCAAAGATGATGACGCTCAGAGATAGCATTCAAGGTTTCAAACGCTTGTAAGGTGAACCAATCCACGAGACGTGGCTGAGATTTAAGAAGTTGGTACTTCAATTTCCGAGTCACGAACTGCAAAACCTAATATTGTTACAATACTTCTATAGGAGTCTTGACTTCATGAAAAAAGGAGTTGCTGATCAACTTGTTCCCGGAGGTATAATGCAACAATCCTATGAAGTAGCGTCTCAAATCCTTGATGGCATGACCAAGATAAATAGAGCATGGTACACTCGTGAGGACCAAGTGTCTCCTTTCACTTTTAGGATGACAAAAGAGAAGATCAAGAAGGATCAAGAGATAGACCAAATCATGGCAAAATTTATAGCCCAACTGGATTTTTTGGCAAAAATTGTTATGGGTAGTAGTTTGAACAATGTAAATGTTGTTGGTGTTGGTGGACCGAATGACGATGAAGTGCAATTTGAGACGGTGTACAATGAGGAAATGAACTTTCTTGCAAATCAAGAAGGAGGTTTTTGTTCCAACTATCCAAGGCCGGGTGGAAATTTGGGTTGGAATAGAAATGATGGATTAAGAGATAGTGATAGGGAATGATGTGACCGTATGCTACTTGGAAGGAAAGGGATGGTGAAAAAGAAAGATACGTCCTACCTCGTGAACGCCAAAATCCTAAAGAGCAAAGAGCTGACCCGAAGAACTTCCATACGAAAGACATGCAACCACGTAGTCTCAATAATGTTGAAGTGTAACACCCCTCAAAATGAAGTAGGATAAAGTAGAGTCTCACATAGGTTTTATGCATTAATAACTTGTTAAAGTAATCAATAATAGCCTTTTTAGTCAGTCGTAAAGAATTTGGAAGTCAAATGTCAAGGGACGACCAAGACGTTCGAACACTAGTCTTTTACGTGTTGGTGTGTTCTAGTATGTTGTTCTTGTTTTTATGTGTTGATTGGAGTCTAAAATCAGTAGAGGTAACCCTAGTGTCTTAATAAATAATTTTACGATCAAAACGTTCAAGTACAATTCCTTGGGACCAACCTAATGGTTCCCGAGGAGGACCCCAACCCTTGGCTGAGCAAGCTACCAAGGCAGCTTGAAAAATGCTCATGGAAGGAGCATGTCCGCGTCGCGGACTTGTTTCCCGATGAAATCTGCAAAAATAAAACTTAAGTTTGACTTGTTTAAAAATGTCCAACTAAGTGAGGGGTAGTTTGGGTAATATGTGGGTTATTGTTTTAAGTGTTTTTAAGTATTTTAAAGGTATTTAAACTTGTATATTGTATTTTAGAATTCATTCTTCCAAATCAAAAGCCCAAAGTTCTTTCTCTGTCTAAAGTTCTCTTAAGTTCAAGGAAGAAGAAGGTGGAGAGTTAGGGTTTCAATTGAGGGTTCCCTTCCACCAAATTTTGTTGAAATTTCATCAAGTGAGGTATGGTGGCTCTTCATCTAGGACTCATCTTTATCCTAGAGTCAATTTCAAAGGATTTTACAATGTTTTCAAGAAGTGACTAAAAGCTTGTTTTTGAATTCTATCAAGGGATCTTGCATGAAAATGATTTGAAACGTTGGGATATGGGTTAATTGATGTTTGTTTGTGGTTTTTGAATGAAATACTCATGAACCCTTGTCTTCTACAAAACCCTAAAATTTGCTATGAAGTGGGTCTATTTCTAT